>VZTA01026180.1:2838-77082 GCA_013398855.1 Mohoua ochrocephala
TGTGGGAGGATGCAAGGGGGGGGGGGGTGAGGCTGTGGGGCCGATGGGGGGAATATCAAGGGATGTTGGGGGGTTGTGAGGGAGGGGTGCAGGGAGTTTTTGTGGGGCATGGAGAGGAGGGAGGGGGATGCTGGAGCCTGCAGCCCCCAGGTGCTGATAGAACACCTCACCTGGCACCACGTGTGAGGGCTGAGCTGAGGCTGGGGTGGGTCAGGCCTTCTTGGCTTTGGGCAGAAAAAGTTAACGTCCACCTGGGTCTTTTTCTCACCATTTTGGTCCAAAAGGGACCAAATGAAGGGATCGAAGTGACCGACTGAGCTCAGAGTCTCTGAAGTCCATTAACCAGCATGAGATGTCCTGTTATTAGATGTTTGTCTTAAGCCTAAATGTTGGGTTGAGGTCATTACACACACATCCAATTGGGTTGTTTCAGCTGATTTGTAGAGTAGATAAAATCTAAATGCTAAACTCCTGATGCCCTGAAATTTGGCCCAGCAACGTGTAAATAGAGTTCAGGACAAGTTTGCATCATCCACGCTGCCACAGCGCTCCGTGCTGTTGTGGCTGCTTGGCTGAGCTTTGCCATGAAATCTGCAGGAAATGTGCCAGAGGGAAAGCTTGGGGACAGGGATGGTTACCCTCAGCGAGGCTGGTGACGACCATGGGTCAGCAGGCAGCAGTTTTCACGGCAGGCTTTGGAAATCCATCCCCTTATCCACGCAGCCCTGCGAGGACGGAAAAGTCACGGCCGTGTCTGGGCTCATCCATTTACAAACAGAGTCCATTAGAGCACGATTATGTGCAGCATGGGCTCTTCCCCTGCAAGATCCCCAAACCCATTGTTTATCTTGCACCTATATTAACAAACCCCAAAACAAGCTCGAAGAGTTTTCAGAACACGTTTCTCTTCAGGATGGGAATGCGGGAACTTCCCCCAGCTGAGATGGTACATGAGGCAAACGAGTGAGGGACAGACTTGTGCCTGGAGTTTGAGTATCAGCTGGAACGAGAAGATTCCACTTTTTTGAAATTATTTTCCCCTCGGAGATTTAGTTTAGAGAGCACTGGGCAGAGCACGCTTGCTCTCTGAGAAGACACCGAAGTCAGAGGATTTTATTTAAACGAGGGGCACCACTGGAGGAGGAAGCCCCTGAGTTACGTTGAAGAGCTCACCTGCAGAGCTCAGGTACAGAGGTGCTTCAAGCACCATGCCCCTGCTCACTCACACTCAGCAGCCACTCAGGTGTGACCTGCGGTGAAAAATTACACAAACTCCATTAATTTATGGCAATTGTTCCCAGCCTGATGGTTCATAACTGCCCGGCTCAGAGCTCCTCCCCGGCCCTCAGCGACCTCCCACCAGCACAAGGCAAATGAAGAGCCCAGAGCAGGACAGGCAGATGTGCAGCAGGAAACTGCTGTCCTGGGAACTCTGAGTCTGTCTGGAGACACGGGATGGCAGTAACCANCCTCAGCGACCTCCCGCCAGCACAAGGCAAATGAAGAGCCCAGAGCAGGACAGGCAGATGTGCAGCAGGAAACTGCTGTCCTGGGAACTCTGAGTCTGTCTGGAGACACAGGACTGCAGTGACCAGGACAGGAGAGCCTCAAACTCTCCACTGGGCCGTTGCACATTAATTGCAGCCATTTCACATGGATTAGATTAATTTATTATGAATTATCTCCTCCACCTCTCAAGCTTTTACTTTGTGAAGAATGAATATTCTGTCAGAATTCTGGGTAAAAATCTCCATATGGCAGGAGATGTCAGCAAAGCACAAGTCTGACTTTGGCTGGCAAGGGAGGGGCTCCCAAAAAGCACCTTTTTTCACCACAGTGAGGTCTCTGAGGGAGAAGCTGGCTGTTCATTTTTGAGCTAACAGGCTTTTTCCTTCTCTGCTGCTTGACAAGGTCTTAGAGAGATCCCACACTGTTATTGCTGCTAGAAACACTTTCTAAGGCATTTACCACAGATTAAACACAAGGAATATAAATCCCAAATATTTTCAAATTATATGCTCTCTTAATTGTATAATTTGCTGAAATGTGGACGTGAATAACATCTTGTCTGAGTCAAAATAGCTTTTAATAGGTGTTTAAAGAAAGGAATCATCTCTGTGTGTTGTCCTCTTCTCCTCTCTGTAAAAGTGAGAGCTGAGCTGCTGAATATTCCCATTTATTAAACAGAAACTCTCCCAGGGCCTGTTCAAAGATGCTGGATGTTTGTGCCAGTCCTTGCAGATGCTCAGAGCCTCCTCTCATTCCAGCTCTCCGAGGCTCGGTGCTGCCACAGGTAAGGTTTAAAGGGCCCTGTAGGGTTTTTTCGAGTTCTGTGGCGTGCTGTGAACTTTCCAGGTTAATGAGTGTGTCAATATTTCATGTTCAGATTTGATGCCGTTAATTTTAGGAGTCACAGAGTGCTGCTTGTTTCCCGGCGCGTCTCGCGGGGCGAGCGCTGGTGCGCGGACTGCGCGTGTGAAACAGAGCGGGGCGTGCTGAGCCCAGCGGCCATCTGAAACTAAAACTCCTCATTCACCAGTGTTTGCACGAGTAAAGTACAAGTGTTCAAATACTTGCAGGCAGCGTCTGTGAAGCAGCTGGAAACACGGCTGAATTTGCTTCTGGATTTCAATGAATATCTGCGAGTTTTTGGCCGAGCTCCAAGGTAGGCAATGCACGCAGGGGGACAGGTTTGTGGGTGCCAGTGCTGGGCAATCACAGCATAGAAGTTGTGATTGCAGGGTGCCAACTGCAGCTCAGCCCCCTGCATCCAACTTTTATTAATTTACAGTGAAAAATACAGCCTGGTGTGAAAAAAATCCCGAAAAATCCCGAAAAATATCCCGGAAAAAATCCCCAAACAAACCCCTTCGAGAAAACACAGAGGACATCAGAAGCTTTAGGTAAACACACACATCAGTGGTGTCTGCAGCTTCCACTGGCTCCTGCGGGAAGAGTAAGCAGTGTGCATTTCACTCTCGTTCCCAAGCGGCAGCAGCAGCGTGCAAAGGCTGAAGGAGGAGCCTGCTGCCCAGGGCTCACTGCTCAGGGATGAGTCCTGCAGGTCAAGATCTCTTCCCAAGGCTCCAGAGAGCTCCTTCGCTGGGTGGAAGATCAGGAATTCGCAATGGTTTTCAGAAAACATCATTTTAGCCAAATTTTTTGTTTTCGGCCTGTGTTGTCACAGGGATAACAGCCTCTCTTCTTTCTTCCCTGCACAAATCTTTGTTGTGTGGAGCTCTGCCATCATTCCCTCAGTGTGTTCCTGCCTGCAGGTGATTCCCGTTGGGCTGTGCTGGGGTTCACTCCACCCTTTGGTCTAAAGGTTTAATTTCTGGCTGAAGAGCATCAGTGACTCTCCTGTCCACGGCAGGGCTTGGAGCGAGGTGATCTTTACTGTCCCTCCCAGCCCAAGCCCCTCAGTGATTCTGGGGTTCTTTGCAGGCACGTGCAGTGCTTTTAAATCCAGACCCCAGCACGTCCTGTCCTGCCTGGTGCTCTTCCACATCTCTTATCAAGAGCTATTTCAGGGTCCTGGATGCGCATCCACGGCACCCTAAATTCCCTGTATCAGTGGTTTTGGAGTGAATCCCAGCCCTTGTGCCCACTCGTGTCATCAGGTTGCCCTCTAATGGTTTGCTCAGAGCACTCCTGGGTTTTCTGATGGCCCCAGGAACTCTCACTTTGATTCCCACGGAAGAGGCCTGGATGTTTTATTCCACGAGGTTCTGGAGCGGGCAGCGGAGCTGTGCTGTACAGAGGGAAAGGTGGAAGCCTCCACAGACATTGTGGTTGCAGCCCTGTTCGTTTATAAAGCTGGTTTTGATTTCTTTTAATTGACTGTACATGTTAAGAGTTGGCATTCGTAGATGTCAAGGCTCATTACTGAAAAGTGTTTGTAGACTGTTTAAAAATTTGGACTGGAAACAGAAGAACAAGAACTTTTTCCTAAATGTCTGATGTTTCATCCTATCCCTGAAGATGCCCAATGAATTCAGAGATGGTCTCTGAAGTCAAATGGCACAAAATGCCCCATGAAAACCATCCAAAAGGGAGAAAATATGGAAAAAAGTTTCTTGCACAGGTAAATGTGAAAAACGCTCCCTCCAAGTGTTTGAAAAATGTTGGGGGGTTGTTGTGATTTGATTTGAATTTTTAAATTTTTTAAAAAAATTTTAAATTTTTTTAGTTTTTAATTTAAACCTAGGTAACATGATGCACTAAAAGACTGGTGAGGAAGATGAGGAATTTTAGCCCACTGGAGTTTTTTTCATGTTGTGTGCTCAGTGCAGCACTGTTTTGAGAAAAATAAACTTGGGGGGTCTGGCAGTACCCTGTGCTCTCCCCAAATCCATTCTGGCTGCACTCAGGTGATGTGCTCAGGCTGGTTCTTCTCAGAGGGTGTAACTGAGGAGCTGAGTTTAAGGAAGAAGACTTCTTTTGTTTTAAGGATGCTGAGGCTGCTGCACTGCAGAGCAGAGGCAGGAGCTTTGTTTAGGAGCCCTGGTGCTGCACTGAGGGTGTGTTTGAAAAGTGGAAGTTTTTCACAGCAATACAGCTCCACTCCAGACACCCCACGTGTGTGGGACAAGGCTCCAGGACCACGGTGTTCCACAGGAGTTTTGGTGGTCTGGGCACTGACAGCCTTCATTCCTCTGCAAGGGTCTGGCCTTGTCTGGAGAAACGATCCTGTGGTGTCTGAATTGGTGAGCTCAGCTCAAATCTTGGATGTGAGTGGGGCTGGGAGGTTAAAGGCAGCAGAAGGAATAAGGAAAGGTGGCGATGCTGTGTTTATTTATATTTAATAGCCTGCATGAGCCTCAAATTGGCTGCAAACATAATTCAGAGAGAAATTTTGCAGTTCAAGGACACCCCAAAGTGGAGCTAGATATTGAGGTACAAGAAAAGAAAGAAAGAGAGAGGGAGGGGTGAAAGAAAGAAAGAAAAAGGCTCCCCAGGAGTTTCGAGTAGGATTCTGGTTTGTGTTGGATCCTTGTCCTGCAAGCTCAGAGCACTCCGGTAACCTGAGGGATCAAAAGTGTCCTCAAGCCCTTAAATAGATGACTCGGAAATACTTGAAATGTGTTTCATTTTATGGAAAGTTTAATGTTTCTAATCTCAGTGCAATTTACAATTACAATAAATATCACAAAAAATTAATGTGGCCACTTCAAATACAAAGGAACGACAAAGTGTAATCTGAGAAAATTTTATCAACATGCAATTTCCTTAACAAAAACATCAATGTATCATTTCAGAATGCCGAGAAATATTTATCTTTTGGGACAGCAAAATCATTTGCAGAACATTTTAACTGCTAAATAAATATTTTACTGGCAACTTCTGAGGCATCATAAATGCAGTCAATATAAACAAAGCAATGTGGAAACCAGCTCCAGCCCCAGTTCAAATGGTGGTTGGATGGTTCATGGCAACACAGGGATGCATTTGGCTGAGCCTCAGTGCTTGGAAAGATCTGATTTCTTCCTGCTATTATAAGCAAGTTTGCTTAGTTTGTTTGGAAGTTCTGGCAGCAGGAGCCGCAGCGAGCTCTTAGGAGTGGTGATGCAAGCAGCCAGCATTTAACTGAAACTGGCTTTTAATAGTTAAATTTTGGTTTTTAATTGAATCCAGCGCTTACGAAAGCTACAGGATTTGCAGCCTTGGAGGGACAATTTGTCTGCATGGCTGCAGAACGAGAACATCGAGGCTGTGGGGGCTCCAGCTTCCCCAAGGGCCTGGCCAGTGTGCTTCACCACCTTGTTCTGATGCCCTGTCAGCTGCTCCCTCCTCTCTGACTGCCCAGCTGGATTGGCACTTTGCAGCCTGGCTCCAGAAACTCCTCTGGAGACAGAGCAGAGCCTTGTTCCACAGAGCAGTTGAAGAAAAAGTTATTTCTTACCTGGACTCTCACTGCTGTCCTCGTTCCCAGGGATAACACCAAATCTCAGGCCGAGCTTTCCTTTTCGGTGGTTGTTACTCAGCCCTTGCCCCCTCTCGGGGGGTGTCTCTGCCTCAGCCAGGTGACAATTGCCTGGTTTCCAGCACAGCTGTGGATTTCTGTGCCACTGTTTGTGTCTGACACGGAGCAGTGCCCGACTTTGTGGGATACCCACTGAGAAGTGTTATCTGTGTGTAACTCTGCTCTCTGCATTTCAGCTGTGGTCTGATCATCCCCCTGGAGACCCCTGGGTGCTGATTCACACATTTGCTGTGGCTGGGAGAGGCCATTCCTGGTCATGCCATGGCTCGGGAAAAACTGGGGACTCCGGAGGGGCTCCTGAATTTTGGGATGGCCTGGAACTGGTGATGCAGCAGCAGTTATTCCACAGATGGCCGGATGGGCTGTGCAAGAATTACCCTGGAAAGCGGCGTGGAGTGTCTCACAGGGCTGCAGGGAGAACCCCTGGCAGATGCTGAAGCAGCAGGAGCAGGGGTTGGGGACTTCCCTGAAATCACCAGGAGCAGGATTAGTGCCCCTGTGTTCCTCTCCTGGTGGATACAGGAGCAGAAGTCACCGCATTACACAGCGATATCACTGTAACGATAGGAGACAGAGCCCCGTTTGTCGTGCAGGTGTTAATTGTCCCAATTAAGGAATATATTATCTCGGGCACTGATGTGCTGGCAGGGCGAATGCTGAATGGCTGGTTTATTTTGGGGCTCCACAAGTGGGATTTTCCACCCCATCTATGATTGTTCAGTGCGAGTTCCCGCAGCAGGACCCCGTTGTGCTGCCAGGGCCTGCCAAGGTGGTGAATGTAAAGGAATATCACATTCCAGCACTTTCACTCCACGGAGTGAGCAGCTTCCCCCAGCATGGCTGCAATCACCAGAAGAACGCTGTATCATGCAGGAGAAGAGGAACACACGCTCATTTCACAATGCATCTCTCAGATGGGACTGGGAAACACATCCTCGTGGGCTCGTGCTTGCGTAAAAAAACTGAGGCAAGAGAGTTTATTTAGCCCCAAATCCGTTTAAATCGTGTATATTGCTAGGGTTTCTTGGTGGTAACTGCAATTTAATCCTTGCCTGAAAGGATTTTTTTTTGATTAATTGAACGCACAGGAAGAAGCCAACAATACCGTTCCTCACAAAAGAAACAGCTATTTTTAGGCATTTGCTTAAATTTCAGGTTGCTTTGTTCCTGTTAAGTCTCAGCCTTTGCTTTGGCAGAAATCCCATTTCAAAAGCACACTCCCAGGTTCGGGGACGTCAGCGGGGCTCGGGGGGTTGCACGTGCTCCAGGGCTTGGCGGAAGAAGTTTTAGGAAAGGTTTTTACAGAATTGGGGCCGTGGGCGAAGCTGACTGAGCCTTTTGCCTTTACAGGATTTAGGATGACATTTAGAGCTAGATTGGCTTTATCAAATGGCAGCTGGGTAAGATGTGTGACTTAGGCTGAGTGAAAAGTGCCACAATAGGAGATTCTGGGGATTGCACTGAACTGGGTGCTTTTCTTATTGCTCCAGATGATTCAAGAGTTAATGTTCATTGTAAGTACTGGGAAAGAGATTTTCATTCTCCTTAAGAAATGGTATTTGCGTGTCTTAAGAGCTTGAGTTTCAGCTGTTCTTTTCATTTTGTACTGTTTTCATTCAGTAGGACTCCGAGAGAGGTGCAGAAAATGGGGTTTGCATGTGCACACAGGCCGGTGGATGTGCTGTTATCCCCACCTGGACACCTGACTGCAGCTTGGGGCAGTTACACTCAGAACTCCACAGGTTTTTTTCCCTTGAAACAAACTATTTGCAAAGTTGGAGAGAATGATGAGTAATTTGCACCATTTAAAAATGATGACCCGTTTCCTACCAAAATCTGTGAATTTTAATAGGATTTTGAGTGCATAAATATTTGAATCTTCTGATACTGGCAGGTAAATTTTTTTGGCCTCTGTCTTTCAAGCTTTCTATAATGCAAAGGTTGTTACCTGTTCTCTGTGGCTCCCTGTAAATAAAGCATCAGGATTTAATGCCGTAAATATAAAATATTTTTTAATATTGTAAATCTTTCTTTCAAGTTAATGCAGAAGAAATGAAACTTTATCTTCTCAATAAAGTATTTTGTTGCTGTTAATATTTTAAGAATCACCACTCAGAAAACAGTGTCAAAGAAGTACAGGGCACTTGTCCTTGAGGTTTTAGTCCTGGGTTTGGGACATGGCACCAAGCAATTCAGTGAAATTTTGAGTTTATTACAAAAATCCCTGGTTTTGGCAAGGAAAATTGCTGATTTCTGAGGAAATTAAATAAGAAACCAGATTTCATTAGATTGTTCACCAACCTGAGGGGTTTTGGTGGGGATAAGTGTGGGTATGGTAAATTTATGAAGAAAGAGAATTTGTTTTCCCGCCTGTTTCCTCAAACCTGAAATATATCTCTTCATTTCTAGTCAGATATCACACCCAATAAAACCTCTCTGTGTGTCAGGGACTGAATTTCTGAATGGCATGACTTGATATAAGGTTGTTATCTCCCACTGGTTTTAAAACTGTCAATCCCAGCTCGAAATCAGGAGTTGAGCCCCTGGGTGTCATTAAAGTGGTTTGAAAAGAATCACAAAACTTAATGAGACTGTAATTGTTTGGCTTGTGATTTTGAAATTGTGTTTTTAAAAGCTTCTCTGTGCTCTTGCTATTCACTCTACCATGGAGGGTTAGAAACTGAAAGCCTCAAGTTCACTTTATGCATAACTAAGAAAAATCCCCCACACCCTCGTTACCATGAGATCCAAGGTGGAAGATGACAGGAAATATTGTGCCAGTCCTTAGGAACAGGAGAACTTCCTCTTTCATCTGAGGTCACATTAGAAATTATAATGTGAAAAGTGTGATTAATCAAATATGCAAATCCTTCTGTAGTTGTACAGGGTGATAGGGGAAAAAAAACCCCTTAAATTTGCTTTTAAAATACGTCCGTAGTTACTCTGGTGTTTTGTTTCATTTTTGACTTTCCACTCCCTGACACTTTTGAACACAGCCACAGTTTATCTGTGCCAAGAGGGAGAATTCTTTTGTGTTCAAGTTCATGAATTCTTCTCCTCTGAAATCTGCGTAATAAAGGCAGAAATACATAATTGTGGGAATGTTGAGAGGTTTTCTCTGATTAGCAGATGTAAAATGTTCTGGGATGCAGAGGTAGGAGGCACTTTAAACATTTACAGTGGGTTTTTAAGTTGTGCTTGGTATTGATGTTGGAGGTGGTGTCAAAAGAGAGGCTTCTGAAATTCTTGTTGTCAACAGCCCAGAAGTTACTCTGAAATGCAGAGTGGAAATCTGACACAGCTCCCCCCCTCAGCAGTTTGCAGAAGAGAGTAGGGTTAGCCCACAGTAAATCTGACTGCACAAATAATCAGGTTTTATTACAGAAATTGTGTTCCCTGCACCTGTGTCCTGTTACTGAAGAGTTCTGAGGTAGGAGGGAACCAGCTCGTGGGTCAGATTGTACAAGTATTAATTTAAATTGTCTTTTCTCTCTTGACAGGCTGGTTAAGGCACAGAGTTTTCTGGCTGATATATCCCAACCCTTTCACTTTAAACATTGTATTTATCAGCTCTTTATTAAATATACAAAACAAGACCACACTGGCCAAAATCTGTCACAGCACATTTTGTTGTCACAGTGCATTTTGCTGTGTGCTGGGGAATGAGAGTCCAAGCCACAAAGTCGGCTCATTTCAGCCTCAATAGCTTTTTAAAAAGCTTGCAGCTTAAAATAATACATTATTAAGGTATTCAGACTTGTCAAAATTAATAATTAATATCACTTTATGTTCCCCACACATGCACAGAGCCTTTCACTCCCTTCCCTTGTTTGTACTCCAGCCAAGCAGCTCCGAGCCGTGGCCCTCTCCCGTGGCAGGAGGGTGCCTGGGAGGCAGCTCGGCACTGCTGCCTTCGGGACCAGGTAAATGATCCATGGGTCTATTAAAAATAATATTAAAAATGCAAATTCGAAGAGGGAGAGATACATAAAACTTAAACAGTGGCAGTGTTAATGTATATGATATTTGTGGTTGTCTCCCTTTGCTCTGCACTGGTGCAGCCTCCAGTCCTGGGGGCAGCTCAATGCAAGAAGCATCCAAAGGAGAAGCACAAGGATGGGGAAGGGTCTGGAGGGGCCGTACAAAGAGCGGCTGAGGGCACTTGGTTTGCTCAGCTGGAGAAGGGAAGGCTGAGGTCAGACCTCACCGGGGGCTGCAGCTCCTCCCGAGGGGCAGCGCAGGGGCAGCTCCGATCTCTGCTCCCTGGGACAGGGACAGGACACGAGGGAACGGCTGGAGCTGGGCCAGGGCAGGCTCAGGCTGCAGAGCAGGGAAAGGTTCTTCCCCAGAGGGTGCTGGCACTGCCCAGGCTCCCCAGGGAATGGGCACGGCCCCGAGGCTGCCAGAGCTCCAGGGGGGCTTGGACAGCGCTGCCAGGGATGCCCAGGGTGGGGGTGTTGGGGTGTCTGGGCAGGGCCGGGGGTTGGACTCGATGATCCCTGTGGGTCCCTTCCAGCTCAGGATATTCCACTGTTCTAGGATTCTATGATGTGTTTTTGTAAGCAACTGAATTATACTCAAATGAGTTTCCTGGAAAACCAGGGTGCCCTGAACTGCTGTCTCAATGCTGGGTTTTTTTAACCTTTTATCCTCGCTCTATGCAAATCCTCGCTGTTAGTTTACCTGAGGATTAAGGGATTTGCATTATGGGTACACTTAAATTTACTTTCCACTGCCCAACTTGCCATGGGAGTTTTGCATTCAACTACAGCTCCTGGAAACTTTCTGCACCTCTGCATCTGTAGAGCCACAGCAAATGTGGCCTCTTTTCTGCCACCTCCCTTTAGATAACCTGTCACATGCAAGTTCATAACAAATTATTTATTTTTAAGGGAATCACTAGTCAGAGTTTGAGGAGAAAAAGGGAGAAGTTTTTAACTGGCATAAGCCTCAATTTCTTTGTCCTAGCTTTGTGAATAATTGTACCCTTGCCTGGGATACACGATTCAGAATTGATAATTTAGGATATAGTCGATGTCCACTAATTGGGAGTCAGATTACTAACGAATCCATGCTTTCCTAGGAGTTGCTAAAGTGTCGCTGCTTCCCCCTGTGTTCACAGGGGTGTCAGATTTGGGAGCAGAGGGGCCAGGTCCAGAACTGCTCCCTGCTTTCTCTGCAGCTACACCAGACCAGAGGCTCTGGAGGTTTGTGTGCAGCTCGTCTTGGCCCTGGACCCCACACCCCACGGTAAATGTGTGTGTTTTGTAGGGCCTGCAGAAATCCCTGTGCACCAGAAAGGGACAGGGTAACTGTGGGCTGGGGAAGGCTGGGTGGGAGAAGCCAAGAAAGCCGTTCCCAGTCCAGAAAACTGTCCAGGAGTCTGCACTAAGGAAACACATTTGCTTTTTCTCTCACCTTGTAATGGATGCTGGTATTGAGGTGACTGCATTGCAAACCCTGCCCAGATAATTTGGGCAGGGATCGCTCTAACTCCAGCAAACAGTGCTTGAGGCCCAGAGTGATGCAAAGCATTCATGAAGAGATTTTTTTGGCTAAGTTCCTGCAATTTGGAGACTACAGAACACAAGCATTTTGGTTGCAATCTAAGAAGCACGCCTTTAACATAGAGATTGGATTTCCTAAATGTTGGAATACTCCTGTTGGAAAATGCAGCTTTCAGTTGGCCTGCTTTAGGATTTTGAGTTTAGACAATACAGGCTTTGAAAATCTATAGATGTGTGTCAGAAAATACAGGAATTGTGGTTGTGGTTGTGGCTGAGCACGAAGCAGAATGATGGGCAGTTGAGCCGGTGTCAATTTATGGCTGGAACAATTTACATTGAGAATAAACAGTTTAATGGATAGCTGGAAGGATTAAAGGATGCTTAATCCATCAGATTAAACATGTCACTCCTGCTGGTGGATGGTGCCATTATCTCGCTGGGAAATGAACATTCTTTCAGAGATGTTTCTGCCGTATCTATGGCCCAAGGCTGCCCTAATTCCGTCAGCGATACCTCGGCCCTGCTGGGATCGGGGGCAAAGCTTCCATCGACTTCAGTGAGTCAGAGATCCCCGTTATCTCCCTGTGTGTGGGATCCTGGGGGCTCGGCTGCCTGCAGCTGTTTCCCTCTGCAGCAGCAGAACCAGCCCTGGGACACTGCGAGGCTCCGAAGCGCGAGGCCGACGCTCCGTGGGCTGCTCTGCTTTGCAGGTTCCCATCCTCACCCGTGCTGAGAGAGCAGGAACACTGAGATAACTGCTGCTGACACCATAAATCAGCCTCTCACACCCTTTTCCTGCGAGTCTTGGGTACCTGGATAAGGAAAAGCAATGCTGGTTTGGAAAGAAGGCACGAGGAGCAATTTGCCATGGATTGCAGCTGGTGAGGTGGCCCCTGATTTCCCCCTCTGTGGTTCCAATTCACCCAGGTCAAAAATAGAAAGGTTGACTATTTTTATTTTTTAGTATTTATCAGTTTTGTTAACCATCAGTCTGTAGATTCTTATTCTTTCATTGGCTGATGCAATGCAAGAATAATTTTCTTTTTTCCTGGATAAGAAATAATTTAGGGACTGATTTTTTTTTTTATTTTATACAGTTTGAAAAAACCACACTTTTAATAAATAATGATACCTAATAAATAAGGTGTCATTAGGGAAGTGATATCTAATAAATAAATATAAAAACAATATAAATACACTGGATAATTAAATATTATTAAATAATATTTAATAAATACCTAATAAATGATGCCTCTCCGAAACAGCAGAGCCAGAGAATCATCCCTTCCCTGAAGGGCATCCAAAACCTCCAAACAGCCTTTATGGGAGCTAAAGCTCTTGATTTTCTCAGTTCAGGGTGAGCAGCTTCCAGCTCCTGACTTTTCAATATGCAGAACTTCAGGTCCCCCTTCAGAAGCAGAACCCAGCTGCAATAAGCCCAGTTTGAGAAGGGAAAGGGGCCACATCCCCGCATCTGTGGGCAAAGGAGGGAAGTATTAACTTAGATTAGAAAAATTCCTTGAGTTAATTGGGTGAAGAGATAATATTTAGAATGGCCTTCTCACATGAAACGTGGGAAGTGGATAATAATGTGTAGAGAGAGAAAAAGGAGGCAAAATTCTGCTTTTGAGAAGTGGAGGAGTAGGGAGAGACAGGGCGAGTGGGGCAGGCTGGAGCTGTTTAATGAGAAGTTGTGGAAACAAGGTCTGAAGCTGGAAATTTTATATTGGAAAGTGCAGCAGTCACTGCTAAAATAAATTATGGACATGAGAGCAGCATGTGAGATGTTTCATGGAAGTGGAATGCTCAAGCAAAGAGGGTTCCCTTCTGAATATTTTTTCTTTTCTTTTTTTTAGAGGTTTATACATTATGCTGTAGTTGATTTTGCTTCAGTATTTTGGAACCCAAACAAGGGTAATTCTGTAGTGGTAATTTTATCTTTCATAGGTGTCGTGCTGAAATATCAGATGGAGCACTGGGGACAAAAGCTCCTTCTGAACCTACAGGTGCAGCAATTTGCAGGAAGCTCCATTTGTTACAGGAGGCTGTTTGTGCATTATGACAAATCCGAGCTGGGTTTTACAGCTTGGCGTGTGCACTGTGGATATTAAAGTTTGGAATAGGGAAGTTCCCAGTGTATGAACGACACAATGAAAGGCATGAATGGTGTGGGTGGTAACAGCCCTCAGCAGGAGGAGGGCTGCTCGGTTTGATCTGCTGCAGTCGTAGCCCAGCTCTGGGAAAGGTGGGGACTCCCCTGAAGCCGTGGTGCCTCAGAACTCGCGCTCCAGTCCGGCAGGAGCAGGGATTCACCCGCGTGCATGGAGCCCTTCCCCGTGTGCTCAGCGCTTCCAGCTCCATCCCCACCGCCAAGGGATGGAAATCCAGTGGGCTCTGACGAGTCGTTGGCTCTCCGCCCTCCCCGCTCAGTCCTGAGCACAGGAAACATTTTTGTGTCCTATTTGCTCCTTCTGGGCGCGGATCTCGGCAGTGGTGTAAGAGCAGCAGATTGAACGATGCTCGCTCGGTCATCAGATTTCATCTCGCGGCTCTTGGATCTTCTCCCCCGGTTTCCATCCGCCGTGTTCTTCGCAGAGACGGGCTCGAGTGAGGGCTACTTCCAGCACAAACTGTGATCACTCGAAACAGTCACTCCTTTGGAATCCGCACATTTTTATTTCCATACGAGATGCAATTTAATCATTAGGGGAGTTTTTTTAGCGCCAGTGTAGCATACCTTCATAGGAGGAAGTTGACCCCAATTTTGTAAGCGGGTGTTTATGAAGTCAAAGGTGGACTCTTAAACAGACTTAGAAGCTGGGCCAGCAGCATAATGCCCAATCTGGCACACACAGGAGAAATTATCCACGATTAAAGACTTTCTGATTAATATGGCTTATGTGCCAAAACTGCACATGCAGCGTATGATCTCAATTAGAGTGAAACCTAATTCTTCAAGGCTAAGCTCCAGATTCATTCTGTAATTTCTTCTTTGTTTAACTTGGACATTTTTTGACAACAGGATCTGAAAGAAATGTGGGGGGAGGGTGCAGGACCCCCCTACCATTATAAATTGCAGCTCTGTAGAAAACATCTCTCATGGTGCTGCTCTGAATACCTTGACTATTTGATTTTTAGAGGGGTTGTTGTGCATTCCTCTAAGGCACTGCCATTTAGTGTTGCTAATGGAGCTGTAACAGTTTTTGGGAAAGAATGAATCCTCGTGTGCAGGTTTTCTGCCGAAAAAGCGACTCCTGCCAAAGAAAACTGCTTGAAGGTGGAAAGGAATAAGTATATAATCACGCCACTGTCATTACCTCTGATATTAAGAAAGTAGGAAATGTCAAAGGCCTGTAAGAAAAATAAGTTCAGGTTTAATGAGTCTGCTGGAGAGGAATTATCAACATTAATCATTTAGCTAGTGGACTAACATAGCTGGCATCAATAGAATAACTTTTTCCATCCTGCTTTAATACACAGCAGTTTCTCCAGCCTGTTTCTGAGACTTTTTCTTCGCTGCTAATCCCAAAACATCCTGGAAACACAACCTCTAATCCACCAGTATCTCTGCATTTAGAGCGCTGTTCCAAGCCAATATTAGCGCTGCTTAGAGGGAATTCGGCAGTCAGGCTTCCCGTGTGAGGGAATTGAGGGGTCCCAGGTGCAGGGGAATTGCTGTGGGGAGGATTTTGGAGCTCCCAGTGGGGCAGGGCACACGGCCCCGTTTGCTGTGCACCGGGTGAATCCCTGTGCCTGCACGGAGGGCGTTTCAGGAGCAGGGCTGGATTCAGGGCTGGTGCTGCAGCCCGGGGTGAAGCAGCCTCGGGCTTCTTTTATTCTGATGAATTGCTGAACCTTGGTCTAGAAATCTTGGGAAAAGGGTCCTTTTTCAAGGAAAAGAGACAGGTACATGGTATCACGTCAAATGCCAGCCCAGAGTTTGCTTTTCTGGGTCTCCTCAATAAGCGTGACTCTCTTGTGCCCTCAAACCCACATCTAGGGCTGGGTTGGAGTCAGGAGCAGAGCTCTTCTGGGGTGGGAAGCTTGGTCTTGGAGGGAAGTTTGGCAAATCTTACAGTGCATAAAGCAACAGATTTAGAAGTGCTTTGTATGGATTTGCAATTTAAAAAAATACATCTATTTTTTACGGATTCTTCTGTGTTAGAACAGGAGACAGTCGTGTTTGTAAACCATAGCAAGGCGAATTCTGAGGAGGTGGTAGCTTCAAAGTCTGGGAGAGGTTGTAGCTTCAGTGCAGAGAAGTCGATTTGGGGGGGGTCTGTACCCTTTTTTAAAGAGGTATTAGTTCATTTATAAAGAAGCCATGCCACTTACAACATTTCATAGATTCCATATTCCTTTTTTTAATTTAAATAATAAAAAAGCCCAAAGTTGTGCCGGCAGACATGCGGGCAATCCTTCAAAAAGGGAATTTGGAAAATTGCATAAGTCCGTATATCTTTTGAGGTACCAAGGGAACCACTGCAGTCGGGTGTCATCTAAACCCAATTTCCCTTTTCCGGATGGATTTTTACATTTAATGTGATGCAATTACAGGTGGGTGCCACCCCGAGGTCCCCTCTATCAACAGACAAACCAACGCTGTGCCACTGCACGGAGCGTGATGCGGCTCCAGGACACCGTGGGCTGTTTTCAGCAGTGGGAGAGAAGGAGAAGTGGGCTTTAACTGGTGAGCTGTGAAAATTCAGAACCACCTTGGGGCCAGGCAGGTGACAGATGAAGCTCAGCACTGCTCCCACAGCCAGGAGGAGCCGGGTGCCTCTTCTGCCGCGGTGTCACAGCCCGAAATGCCCCTTCCCTCGCCCCGGGGTGCGGTGCCCTGAGCAGGCAGCTCTCCCCTGGCACCGGGGAGCGAGGGTTTGCACAGAGTCCTCCTCCTGCAGTGCTGGCACCTCAGATCCGCCCCCGTTCCCCGGTAACACAACAGCCCCTGTGGCTTCGGCGTGGCGGTGGCAGATATTCTCTGTGAAATGGAATCCATGTGCTGGGATGACCCTTAATGGAACCCTTTCTCTAATTGCTGCATTAAGCTCGCTATTTCCCTGTCATTGTTTACGCTTTTAAATCTACAATATATCCCAAATTGAGTGTGTTTGAATGACAGCGTTCTGATCTAATTATAGACTTTATCATTGATTAGGCCAGACAATCCAAACACGAGCTCTGCTGGAATGGCTTCATGAATAAAACGACAGCAATGATGAGGTTCTTATTCTAGTGAAGTAAAGCTACATGAAAATATTCCATTAAGTAAATTAGAGCTCCTGACTCTGTAATTTTGCAAAATAATAGCAGTATTTTCTAAGTCATGTCCAGGTAATAATTTTCTAGCTAGCTATTTTTTTTTCCTTAAAATGCTTGATTCATTATGTAATTTAATTTTTAATATCCTTTTATTCTTTGCTTCCAGTTGCCCAGCATGCTCGAAATAAAAATGAATATAATTAGCATTACTGTGTTTTTAATAGCAGTGCTTGGGTTTGTTTAGAAATGCGCTCAATTTCATAAAGGTAACGCAGTCAAGAGAGCAACAATGGGCAAATGAAGCTGGGGGGAGTGTGAGCAAAGCAAACTCACAAGAACCTGCAGCGTTCACAGTTCTGAAGGGTTGGTGATGTCAGGATTGGAACAAGGGAGGCTTTGGAAAGGGAGGAGCAAAGGTGGCTGAGGCAAAGAGGGTGATTGTGTGAGGCACTGACCTGGGAAAATGGAGAGAAAACAAAAGGCCCAGGCAAGGGATGGAAACATTGGACGAGTCCCCGTGATAAACCCAACCAGGAGAAATTGCCAAGGCAAACCAGAGGAACTGTGATGACATAGTTCCTTCTGTAAAGAGTTCATAGTGCCACAACAAAACCATCAGATCAATGTGCACATCAATCCTGTGGCACAAGAGCGCCTTGCATGACTCAGGGACTACACCAGGCAGTTCAAGAGGACAAAAATTTTCCTGCCAACCTCCAGGCTTCCCAACAGAGGGACTTCCCAGAGAGTTTGAACCTCCTCTTTTGTCCAAGGAAAGAGGTGGCAGGACAGGAGATGGGAGTAGCTCCCACCACAGAGATCAAAGTCATTGCCAGAAGCCTGGGTAACACTTTCTGTTGTTGGTGCTGGAGCAGACTGGGGGTAATTGATTGGAGATCATTTTGGAGCAGCTGCAGGTTCTTAAGGAGCCCAATGCAATACGTGTCACCCGATTTTACAAGCCTGATGTTGCCATACTCTCACTTACTGTAGAGCTCTGCACAGCAATTACAGCACAGTTTAATTTACAAATCATTACTGTGTTTAGCCATTACCAGTACAAAGCAGTTACTTTCTCTCTGCAATTGAAGCCTAATTTTCATGCCATCTCAGGCATCAGGTAACACTTTATTTTATAAGGAAAAAATAACCATTTATTTAAATTGTAAAATCTGTGTATTTACAGAGTGGCTGGTTTTGCTCTTCAGGTTTCACAGCAATTACATTGGAAGCTGTTTCTGAGACTCTGGGCTCTTATTTCTGTAAAAATAAGTTATCAGCAATTGCTTCCTATGCTTGCATAATTGCTTGAAGAATTGTACTCTGCGAAGTGAAGGCAATTACCTTGTAATGCTGCCTAATAATCCTGGTAGTTTGTTAATCCACACAGAGCACGGGGGCTGTAAGAGCTGTGGGACTCAGATACTGAGGCGATAACCTGGAACACGTTCCTGGGGCGCTTGGTGTGAAACGTGTTTGCCCCTCAGCGAGACAAAGGGGATCCAGAGCTAACCTTGGGTGTAAGTTGAAAGAAAAAAAAGATGGTCCTGAGCATAGAGAGGGCAGCTGATAGGAGGTAATTTGGAGAGGTTTTTGCGTGGATGAGATCTCTGTCCCTTCCACAGGCAGTGGAACCCTCCCTGCTGAAGCGTTTGTGCGAGCCCACACCGAGTGTGGGATCCCCCTCCAGCTGCTGTTCCGGGCCCATTTCACACGTGGGGACTCTCCCCTGGAACTGCAGTGTTTTTGCTGGATATATTGGCCTCTCCTTTTGACTCCTTCCTTAGATTCCTTGGGAAAAAAGCGACGGGAGTTTTGCAGAACCGAGCTGTAAATGCCCATCCCGAGTCCAGACCCTCAGGGCAGCGGTGGGAGCTGGAAGGGATGGGCAGCACTCAATGGCAGTGGCAGCAATTCCTTCCTGTGACCAGTGGGTTTCAAATAGAATCGCCAAATTATTTTTTTCTCTTAAAAATTACTTCCTATTTTATGCAAGGCCTGGGTTTATGTGTAATTTATGTGTAATGCTCTCTCCACGCCTCATGTTGCAAACATTTTATTGCATAAAGGACTTGCGCTCTTCATGGTGCAGCCTAGCCTGTAGGTTCTTAATTAAATTATTAAAACACCAGTCAAAGCTCCCTTTTATTGAAACCTGGACTATTGAGATAGGAGTGAGCTTCCTGAAAAGGAAGGTTTCAGGATATCCATGGTTTTTTCTGGTAGGAATAGTTTCGGTCTTTGGAGCGGAGCACGCTTTTCCTGCAGCAAGGGCTGTGAACACCTTTATTTCTTCATGAAATTTCTACCTTCGTGATTTTTTTGTTCCTAGAATGTAGTCTGAGTGCAGCCTGTGTGCAGCCTTGGGCTTCAGAGACTAACAAAATTTAAATCAGTTTTATACAAATAGTTTTGGTCAGAGAAGCTCAGTCTTGCTGAATTAAGTCCACAGACTGTAAAAGGTGTTTAATTACAGTATGTCATTAATTAGCCCCAATATTCCTGTCAAAAATACTCCCTTTCTAAGTACCTTACACTCTGGTTCTTGTAGTTAGCAGAAAGACTTAACTCACTGGCACTGGTTCTGTCTTTTCATGGCTCTTTCCCTGGACCTGTTGGATGTTCATCTGGCAGTGACATCCACTTTTGGAACCTCTGAGGTTTCTTTTCCACAGATACTAACTTTCAAATGGTGCTTGAAAGTTGCTTTCAGCCTTTATCTTGTATTTTCCCATAATACCATGTTCTCAATTTTCATTTTGTTCGTCTTATCATTCTTCTCGTGCATTTTATCTCACATCTGTGATTCTTTTGCTTTCTGATTCCACATGCTTTTTTGCAGTAGCAAAGACTGATGAGGAATAGATACAGGTTTGGAGGGCACAGGTCTGATAGAAGAGGTGCTATCAGCTGAGAGCAGTTAAGTATCCGTTGTTTTGGATTTCATAAAACAATAACAAATAGAGTAAAAAATGCGTCTGCTTTTTTTAATATCAACTTGTAAAATCTAGGATCCACAAATTAATTTTATTCAGGCATATCTGACAATCTCTATTTCCAATTAACTCTTTTTGGTGAGTATAAGGTTGGAGAGGAGAGACCTAACCAACAGTTCTAAAAGACCCTGCTGGCTGTCTGAGGACCTCTCTGCCTTCTCTGATCCACACCCTTTCTGTCCTGTTGGAGCTCCTTCAAGGACAAGACTCTTTCAGAAAGGTGCGTGTCCGGCAGGCTCAGTCAGGAGAGAGAACAGAGGTGAGCAGCATTCTGGGGAAACATCTCGTCAAAGTATTTCCTAATTACACACAAAACTTCCTGGCAGAGGTCGATAAAGAGCCTCTGCCTCCTGCAGCCCGGAGTTTCTTTGGTTGGCTTCCATGGCAGTAACTTTTCACCCATTCTCCAGGCGGTCCTTAATCACTCAGTGAATTTATGTGGTAGGGATCACACTCTACCCTGCTTTAGAGGGTATTTTGGAGGATTTTGGAGGATTTTAGAGGACACTTGTGGGCTTTGTGTGTTTGGTGAGCACGGCCAGTGCCTGTGAGCTGTGCAGGGACAGCAGCCCCTGCTCTGGGGCCGTGGATCTCTCCACCAGCAGATGGAGACCCAGATCAGGAGAGCCGGGGCTGCAGGGTCCTGGCGGTTATCACCTAACCCTGGTGGATCTCAGCCACACCTCCATGTGCTGTACCCCGAGGTCTGGTTCCAAACCTGCGGACATGGAGGCATCCAATCCTCCCCCAGACTTTGGCTGAGAACTTGGACAGCAGAAGCGAGGATGAGGTGGGTGGGCACCGTCTGCCTCACAGATGCCTTGTGGAGTTCCCGTCACAAAGGGCTGTGGGACTCCTTTCCCTGCTGCAAAAGGAATATGATCCCTGGAAATGGCCATTTGCTGGAGGTGTGGTCTCTCTGACCACCTAAACTCAACTCACCCTACTTTACAAACCCTTAATATTCTCTGGGTGTTCTTGCTTGGTTCAGATTCTCGGGGAGGGACAGAATATGTGTAAGCTGCCTGTTAAAAAGGAAAAAAAAAAAAGTACAATATTTTAAAGGATGTTGTAAAGCCTACCAAACACGAGGCTTTGTGTTTACAGAGGGGTGTGGAAAACGACAGGCAGAGGTGTTATGAGTGCAGCCAAGCCTGGTCTGCGAGCTGCATTTTTAGTAACTGAATGCTGATGATCCAGAACATGCCATAAATAATGTGCACAGGCCCAGACTGAGAATATTCCAGACCTGTTTTCAAATTGACGGATATTTGAGAATTAAGATAATCTTTACAGCTGTCTGTGGGAGTAGGGGGAAANACCGGATATTTGAGTATTAAGATACTTTTTACTTGATACTTATTTTTTACTTTTTACTTGATACTGGCTGTCTGTGGGAGTAGGGGGAAAAAGAACACAAGAAAAGACACCTTCTGGAAATGATGGGACATTTTTTGACATATAGGGGCTACAATTAGAGATTTTTTTATATTTTCCTTAAAATGTAAAATACCAATTTCTGTGAGACTTAAATGACAAATATACCACAGGTAACCAGGTATTAGCTGCATTTCTCAAGGCACAGCCTTAACCTCTCAAAATCTCGAGCTTCATGTACAATGTTTGTGCTTTTCTGGCCTCTGACACTGCAGACATCATCTGACTTTCTTGTAATTTCCCTTACAGTCATACATGACATGAAAATCGTGACCAATTTGCTGCATAGAGAAACTGAAGGTTTTGAAATTTTTTTCCTGAGCTTGAATGTTATGTCTAATTTTTCTTTAATTTCCTCGGTAAATATAATTTCAGCTTTTAGGGTGGATTTTGTTTTGGTTTTGACAAATCTGAGAAGCCACTGCCATGGCACCTGTATTTACACACTTTCCACACTCACATCCACGAGCTCCAGAGCTGACCCAGCCAGATTTATATGTCTGAACGATTCTGAATTTCCTGGTTCTTAGGCTGTGAAAGGAAAGAGAGGGCAGTGATAAATAAACACAGGATCTGGAAACCCACTGCAGGGGGCACAGCAGCAGGCGGTGCTTTCCAGACTGGAGCCAGGGGATGCTGCTCGGGCGAGGATTTCCACTCCTCTCAGGTTGTTGGGCTGCCTTCCCCTGCCACAGCTCACTGTGGTGATCCCTCAGCAAGGTGTGAGCTGGGAGCCACACAGCAAAGACTTGCAGATCTCTGTTGGATGCTCCTGGGCTGGCAGAGGGACCAGCACTATTCCGTGGGCACTGGGTCCAGCAGGGCTTCAGTGGTCAGTGCGGGGCCAGAACCCAACAGCCTCAGAGGAGTAACAGGGCTGGTGATTCTTGCTGAGGCAAATTCCAGAACAGACTTTCAGTTCAAATGACGTTGGTTTTAATCTACCCCTCCCTCCCTGGACGCTGGGAGCTCTGTGGATGTATCCTAGGATGTCACACAATTGTTTAGTCCTGGTGATTTCACCCAAGAAGCAGATCTTTTCTTCCCAGATAATGAAAACATTTATATTTATATTTACAGTCTCCAAAGCACCGAATCCAAGACTATGAATATTTTTTTCCTGTTACTCCAGAATTGTCAGCACCAACAGCTCTTCCCCCGAGTACATGGCTGCAGACCGAAATGCCAGAGCAACTGAAATCCAGCTGCAGGCTCTGTCTGGGACCACAGTTAGCTGTGTAGGGAAGTGAAGTTCAGAAAGGGAGTACCAGCAGTCAGTGCCTTCCACCCAGCCTGTAACTTCATGCTCGTGCACGCATAAGAACTGACAACACCAAAATCCTGTTTTGGTATGCGCAGAAAATATTCACCGTAGGAGGAAATGAAAATTATTTAGATTAAAGTCAAAACAACAATTTAACATCCCTTTGTGTACACAAACACTCTTCTGAAAGTCACAAATCATAGATGCTAGATGTTCAGAGTCATTTTAAATGCTACTTACCTAAAGCCAGGAGATGAGAAACATGTGGCAGACCTTTTTCGCAAAAGTTCAGGGCGGGAGGGGAGCGAGAGGATGTTTGCATCTGCAGGAGGAGGGCCTAAAAATACTCTGAAAGCCGACAGTTCACTTAAATCATTAATCCTACACTGAAGACATTTCCACATTTTAATGGACTGCAATTAAACCCAATATTTCTTAATACGAGTGTCAGGTGTTTTCAGCAGTGATGCAAATGACTGCTCAGTGCTATAATTCTGAAGGGGAAGGCATTTAGACCGGGCTCATTTGAACAGCCAACTATAAACAAGAGCACATAATTCCATCTGCTTTTTGGCAATTTGTTGTTCCTTTTAGGTTCTCTTTCCCCGTTTGTCTTGTGGACACAGTTTGCAGGAAACGTCGGCCGGCGTGATTGATGGCATGAGATTGGATGTACTGACTTCATGCTTTCATAAAGCAAGACAGCTGTTGGGAGAAACTTTCCTTCAGGAGCTGGAAAGGTTTAAATTTTCCATCTCTTTGACTATTTGGCCCGATGAAGGATTGGGTTTTACCAGACAAGTAAATAAAAAGATGGCTAAGATGTACTAGGAGGTCATTCAAATGATCTTTAAATAGCAATTACTGGAGGAGGGCGGAGGGAAAGCCCTCAACATTCTGAGTCTGCTTAAGTGAGCCCTAAAAAATTATGCCGGTGTTCTCTCAATTTTTTTTCACTGCTGTGTAAAACAGACAATTTCTGGTGATGTGGTTTTGCAATGGGAGTTTGTTGCAGGCCATGGAAGGGATTCTGTTGAATTCCCCGGTCATCGCCTGACTTTCTGTGGCTGTGAGATGTTAATTCTCTTCCAGAGTCGAATTACACCGATTTGCAGTTCAATTCCTTGCTCAAAGCAGATATGCTGGTTAAATTTTAATTAATTGGGGTTTTGGATAAATTATTTTAATCCATCAAGTACACTTTCCTTCCAAGGCAGAAAGGGGAAAGAAAGTGTGATGTTCATTTTTACAGTTGTATCTCCCTCTGAAGCAAAAATGTTTTATTCAGAAGAACACATATTTGTCTGATGTTACGAGCATAATTTTGAGGAAAATCAGTGTGTGACGCTCTTATTTTTTGTTTCCCTGTGCAGTCTGTTTGTGGGGGTTGGATGTTATTTGATAGTTTGAAAGACGAATAACTGGGTTCTTGGCTATGCTAATTTTGAAAATCTTTGCCAGATCTATGGTCTTGCTGGAAATGGGCCAGAACCAAAACTGAGGAACTGAAAACCCCTGGACCCAAAAGTTTGGTGGAGGCTGCATTTGGATGGTGGTTTGAGTCAGACTCCAGATTCCTCTTCACTCTCGTTTTTGTTGCATTCAGTCACACCGATGTGAAATGTGGCAGTTGCTGCTCAAGAGCTGTGAACAAGCTGGGTTGGGTCTTACTGTGTTTCTTCTTCTATGGAAGTCTGCAGCAAAAGTGCCATGAATCAGCAGGAACAGGAACAGTCACGGTGTGCTTTCTCTAAAACAGGGAACGAGGGCTGGGTCTGACTGTCAGGGAACCCCGAGCAGTGTAACAGCTTCTGCCAAGGACAGCGTGGCCAAAATCCCTCACACTCTGTGAGGCTTTAACCTGTGCATTTCAGAAGCAAGGTTCGTCCCATGGATCATCCTCAATTTACACCACGAGTTAAGGGGAGTGCTGGACCAGACGGGTTCTGTGTCCCCAGTCCCGATTTAAGAGGGAGAGGTGGAACTGCAGAGCACAAAGCCCTGCTGTGCCCACCCACAGCTCCCAGCGCTGTTCTGGACCCTCTGCCTCGCTCATCTCCGAAGTTTAAATTCAATTCTAAATGCTCCGAGAACGGGAAAATGTGTTTATAGAAGTGGTCATGATTGTAAGAAAATTCGATATTACAGTAAATCCTAAAGAAGACCTCAAAGAAGCTCTAAATGCTTTAGAAGCAGATTGAACTAGCAGCAGCGTCCTCGGGCAGCCGAGGGGTGACGTTGGCTGCCGTGGGGGGACGTTTGGCAGTGCTCTGGGGTAAGGGGATACCAGGGAGCTCCGTGGGTCACTTCATTTAGATCCTGTAAACATTTCCATAATCAGTAATCATCTGCACTGTTTCCTAACTCTGTGTGGATCACTGTAACAGTCTAATCACTTACACAAATACACAGTTCCAACACCACTAATTAGGGTTCTGCAGGGCTGGAAAAAAGCCAGTCTATGTTCTACATGTACAATCAATTTATTGTTAAACATTTAAAGAGCCAACTATTTATTTATACCTTAATGAGAATTTTTTTTTCTTTCTTTTTTTTTTAATTTCTGTTCTTACAAATGAATCCTGAGCATCTTTCTACCCGGAGTGCTGCATTCACTCTTCCAGCAACCCCGTTTAAACAGGTAGTGTTTCAGCAGAGAGGAATTTGATGCTTTGCACTGCTCGGGCAGACTGTGGCTGCACGATGATAAATAAGGATCTGGCAGGTCACTACTCATTTTTGAACCATTGCTCTGCTAAATTCTCAAAATTCAGTGTGATCAAAAAGCTGCTTTAGTGCTGTCAGTGCTCCTTTTATAGAATAGAGAATATGAGGACAGAGATGGTGTTTCTGTTGCGACTCGTGAGAACTGCTGGGTGCTCTTCACACAGCGAGCTTGGGAAAGGCTGTGACAGGTGACAAAGTACTCTGGTTTATTCTCCAAAGTAATGAGAGGTTTGGGGTGGGAAGGGGCTTCTGGTGGCCATCAAGTCCAACCCCACAGCTAAAGCAGGTTCACCCAGAGCAGGTTGCACAGGACTCTGTGATCTGCCTGTGTTGAGACCATCAGGCAAAAAGAATCCAACACATCACTGCAATTTCATACTTATTAAAAATCCCAACAAATTCTGTTAACAAAGGCAGATTCTACAGATCCCATATTCCTACAGGCTTGACACCAGAGAGCCATTTCACAGCAGTGACACCTTCTACCCTGAGTGAGAATGGATGGTCTGGGTGGGGACTCGTCCAGGGTCGGGTATTTCCTCACAAACTCCTCCACTTTCGTTGGAGGCCTAAGAAATGTCTTCCATTCTTTTCCCTCTGAACATCCATTGTTTTTCATCTGTGGCTGGACATGATCCTTGAGCAAAAATGAACTGCAAGAAAATCAATGAATTGGGATATCCTGGACGTTTCGTTGTGTGATTAAAGAAGAAATTGAAAGCTCAGTACCATAAAGACTTTGATTTTTTTCCCCTTTTTTTCTCCCAAATAAGTTCAATACCACAAAAACAATCTTATTTATTTTCAGTCCTGCTGTCCTACTTCCTTCTCTGAAGAGTTGCCCGTGTCATTTTTAGCTGCAAAATTACTTCTTGCAAGAACAGAGAAGGTAGCAAGGATATAGTTCAGAATTTTGAGACGGACAAGTGATACTCGAAGCAGAACTTTTCCTATCACACTGCAGCTTTCGGGGCTCAGGTTTGGTCCCAGAAACTTCTGGGGATTGGGTTCTGCAGCTCTCCTCAGGGCCGTGCAGAGGTGTAAGGGAGCACAGCTACGTCACCGGCATTTTACATCTTTTCACACCGTTGTGCGATTTTTATTGCGGTCTTAAATCAGAATAAACCGATCGCTGCCCCCATAAGTAACTCTGGCATATAATTTAATGTATGAATTGAGACACAGAACGTAAAGAACAGGTGATAAAATATTACGCCCTCACTGAGAACATTAAAATGCTGATGTTTGGAACAGCTGGCTTAGTCCTTTTTTCTCAGCTGGAATAAATAGTAATATTAAAGGATTAGCATAACCAACAACAAGTGTTGAAGGACTTGATTTCATTCCAGGCAATAAGAATATTTAGGAACCAGTTTTTGAGCCTTAATCAGCAGAAGACTTTATTTCTTCCAAATACACTTTTAATAATGTTGTCTAGATATGGACACATTTATTATGTTTATATCAATTTGATTTTTAATTTGGAAACCTTTGGAGTACGAGTTCTTGAGGCACAGTTTTGGGTTTTGTTTTTCATTAAATGTTTTTGTATGCCTTTATAAAAGAGTATATCCTGGTGCTTTTAAGAGGGACCTTTCATTGGTTTACCATTACTAAATTAGAATATCAGTGGAGGAAAAGTAGTTAACCATTAGCAAACATCAAGCTCAGACAAGGAGTGAAAGTGGATCCCATCTTTTGTGTGTACATTTGACATCTCGAACCAGATTTCAGAGTAGCAAAACTTAAAAGAACAAATGAAGAAAACGAGAAAGATTTGTGGTGGTGTCACTCCGAAAATGAGAGAAGGAGACCATGGAGCAGCTGAAAGGTCAGAAAATTGAAGCCTGAATATCAAATACACAATATTGGACACCACGCTCACAAGAGCATCAGTGCAGGTTTTTGGAGCAAGGATTCTCCTCGCTGCTCCTCAGTCCCAGTGCAGCTGCAGCAGGGACCAGCCTTTTCCTCAGGCCCTTTCCAAGGGTGTCCTAAAGCTGAGGGAGAAGAGTGGATGAGTGGGGCTCTGGGGGATCATCTGAAGAAAGATGCACACAGATGGCTGGAAGGAGCAGTGAGGCACCATTCAGCTTTGTCTTGCAGTTTGCTGGGGCAGTTTTGGAAGTTGAAATGGGTTTTTTTAGGGCTTTTCATTAGTAAATCCTTGGAATTAAAATAAGAGAATGAGGAGTACTGTGTGGCTTTCTGGCAAATCCCACCAGTTTTGTGATTTGATTTTCTTTCCTGAATGTTTTGGGAGTTGAATTTTGATGCCAGCTTAATTGTCAGGGTCTCCGAGAAGATCAGCCAGCTCTTCATTCATTTTTTAATGAATGGCTTTCTGAAGTTAAATGGAAACATTCCACTCGTCAAAACATCCTTCTGCTTTTCTTTCTTTGAAGGTTTCCGTGGGGAAACCAGAGCCAGACTCTGGGCTGTGGGTACCCTCCATGCCACCAGCAGAGTGACAACCTCGCTGCAGACAGGCGCTGGCTCCGAGCAGGGGTTTGGTGCCCCAAGCTGGGATGTCTGTGCATGGCCAGGTGCTGGGCTTGAGGGTCCTCGTGGGTCCCTTCCAACACAGAACATTTTTTGGTTCTGTAATTCTAAGTTTAAATCCATTTATGTCAGTGTTTTCCCTCACCCCGCAGGTACAGTGAGGCTGATGGACTGTGATGTGACAGCTGTGCACAGAAAGGGGTTCTCATCCTCCGGTTTTGCCACTGAGGAGACAAACTCTGCCCAGCTCAGGTAGCCAGGGATGGCTCTCTCCATCAGCTTCAGCTGTTGGGCAGAATCTGCTCATTCCCCCTGCAGGTTTGTTTAAAGTGAAGACACTGATAATAGCTGCTAAACTCAGAAAAGGAGGGAATTGTTTAAAAACTTAACCCAATGCCTCGGTTGCAATAACAACAGAAGCTCTGGAAAGGTGAGATGGGCTTCCAGAGAGTCAGGGAAGATTGATGGGACACCATCAAGCATTCACAGAGTGTAGTTAGAAAACCACAGTGAATAGTAACAATTCACTGAGGTTCAGAACTCCATGGTTATCAGAGGTGTGCAAAGTGGTTTTTATGAAATGCGAATCCTCCAGAATGCAAATATTTCTCCTTTTCATGATTTTATTCAGAATTTCTGAAGGAAAAAAATCTGAATTTGAGGGACATCCCTTTGCTGCACAAAGCAAAAATTAATTCATTTTCCTCTCAAAAAACGACTGATTTAAGACTAAATTATCATTTTGTTTTCAACATTTAAAAGTTCCTAGGGGGGAAAAAAAAAGTGACATTTGGGAGAACGTAAAATCACTAATTAAAGAGGGGTAATGTTCATCTCATGAAAGGTGAGCCTGTGAAGCCCACAAAGTGACACCATGGCCACGGCCATAATGACCCGAGAGAGAATTTGCAGTTTCGTGCACGGGCTGTTTTACCACAGGTGTCATGTCCCACATGCCTCACCAACCTCCCACGAGAAGGACACGGATGTTAAAATAACTCAGAGAGGTTAAAAGATCTTCCTTGTTTGAAAGAGAAAACACCGACTGTCCGTGAATTCTGCGCTGGAATTTCACCGTATCCCACTTTGTGAGCATTTAGTGAGCATTCACCTTCACAAGAAGCTGTCCAGAAGGGCACAGGCTGTGGAGCTGTTGGGACACATGTCCTGTTTCCACCCAGTGCAATGCCTTTATTGTTTGTGCATCACGATATAAAGACTTCTTGTTCCCAGGATGGATACAGCTGGTTGGGTGGGGGGCAGGGAGGTCCTTACAATGAAAAGGCATTTGATTGCTGCTGGGATCCTTGTCAGTAAAACACTCAAAGATGGTTAATTGGACATTAATGTGTCAGGTTTTCAACAAAATAACAAGAAATTTGCCAAAAATAAAGCCCGAAGGAAACACGCCTCCAAATTTTACAACAAAGCTTTGTTTAAAATAGAAGTTAAAGCAGCGAAGATTTATGACATGTTGACATAACTGATGGTAAAGGAGTTGGCTGAAGCTAAGGGTGTGAAGGTCCAAATGAGAACATCTGCATTAAGAAGCTAATTCTCTTAAACATACTGATCAAAATATTAATGCTACATGTAAACACAAGTGCTTTATCTGACAGTGATTTACATTTGGAACGACCTAATCCAACTATGCACTGCATCTTTATTCATTACCAGCAGCCTTTACTTAACACTTCATGCCCGCTTGCACAGGTGGACAATCTACTCAGAGTGACTATTGTGTTTATGTTATTTTTTCATAAGCAGGGTTTGAAATTTGTCAAACTGCATCATTGTTTAACTATGTGCCAGTCAAAGGGAAATTGCCAGATGGAGCGGCTTTCCCCTAACCTTGCTCCAGGCAATGAAATTACACATAGGCCACAGTCTTATGTCAAGTCTTTAAAAAAAACAAAAAAAAAAAAAAGAAGAAGAAGAAGAAAAAAAAAAAGAGCCAGGCCATGAATAGGCATGACTATGTGCATTCACAAAACCTGGCTTTCTTATGCCACTAATTTTATATGAAGGCTCATGCCAATAGTAAATAAAACTTCATGTCCGTCATGTCACTCATTAACTAGGTGCTCATAATTTATGTATTTAAGGCTTGCTTGTCCGCCAAGCAATCAAACAGTAAACCATGTTTTATAGGTGTTAGTGTTTATAGAAACTGTAAATAAATGTCAAACAAAAAAAAATCAGGTTTCAGAAAAATGATCAGGGTTAAGTCATTTATCATTGTTCCAACTGGAAAAATCTGAGAACCTGTCAGTGCCAAAGCAAATGTTTCTCTGGCTTTTTCTAACATGCAGCTTAAACTACCAGATTGTAGAATTCTATTAGCAGGATTTGATGGAATGGAAAATTTGCAGATCATGTGTTTTAGCCGAACCTCTCGCTCACAGAACGGGCCGAGCTGGCTCTTCTTTAACGCGGCGGCCTTGCGTTGTTGCGCTTGGGTGCCTTGTTCCTGCTCATTCCTAACCCCAGCGACCAGCTGAGGTGGTTTGGGCAGGAGTTGGGCTGCTCTGGAGGAGTTCTTTGGGAGTGAGGGGAAGGCAGCGTGAGCCCTTCTCCCGAGGCGGGCACTGGCAGGGTTGCAGAGCCTGCTCAGGACTGTTCCCTCCCAAACAGGGCACAGCAAGGACTCACAGGCACCTTCTCCTTGCTGCTGTCACGTTGCTGATCTCCATCCAAGTTCATTCTGACTCAGAACTGCCCTTGTGGGCCTCCAGGTAAGTGTGTTCTAGCTGGCTGTAGCTGTACCTCCCAAGCTGCGTGTTTTACATGCTGGTCATTTGTATTGCGGCTCAGATTTGGAAACGAGGAGGTTTGGAGACGAGGAGGTTTGGAGACGAGGAGGTTTGGAGACGAGGAGGTTTGGAAACGAGGAGGTTTGGAAACGAGGAGGTTTGGAAACAAGGAGGTTTGGAAATGAAAAGGTTTGGAAACGAGGAGGTTTGGAAACGAGGAGGTTTGGATGCCGAGAGGCTGCTGCTGGTGTGCACTGATGCTGCAGAGCACGGATGCTGCAGGTGCTGCCTGCCACGTCCAGAGCTGAGCACAGGATCTGCTCTGAGATGTTTGTGCTCCTCAGTGCTGAATACAAACCCCTTTGGTGGTTTTGGTGGCTCTGAAAAAGAGTGTGTGATCCTAATGCTTCCTGGCCTGCTTCGTCCCTAGAATTTGCATTTAGGTGGAGCTCCTTGATGGGTTAGAAACTCATGGACAAGCACCCCATGACATGGAGAAATCAGTAAGGTGGTGTAGCCTACAGGGAAAAGGAAGTGAGCAAAGTGTAGGTGAAGACAGTGGCATACCTGTTGCTGTTTCAAAAATAGGATTGAAAGATCAGAACAGGCATTCCTGTGGCCATGAACATGAGAGAGGTGGCCTGTGCTTTGGGAGTGACTGGCAAACTCCCTGCACGTGGGAGTGCCTTGGGCACAGCTCCTGCAGTTACAGCCCAATTTGCCTGTACTGAGATGTTCACAGTGAAACCGAATTAAAATCAGCCGGAGGATCCAGTGCCTCTGGAGCCTTGTTGGAGAGCTACTGCTGTTTGTGAAGTACCTGTGCTCTGCTGGGTTTTGCCTTGTTTTCTCCCTTCACACTAAAATTAATTCATTTTGAGTCTACATTTTTCTTTTGAATTGTCATTTCCATTTTTATTGGTTTTTCACAAACTTTGAGCAACATTGGCTGAGAAAACTTGCCTTGGCAGGTCTGGCACAGGCCCCTCGGATGCATTTACGAGTCCTGTTTCAACAGCTACGGTGAAGGGTGCATGACAGACCAGCCTCAGTATTTCCTCCATGCCGTTGTACCCACCATAGATTACTCTAGTTCTGAGTTATTTGAAAACTCATCCAAATTAAACAAATAGGCTCTCAGCGTTTTGAGCACGGCGATGTGTGGTGTCCAATTTCACAGCATTTCTGGGGAGTTTTTAACCGATGTTATTTCCGTCTATTTGACCAAATCCTGAGGCCTTCGTTGAGGGCTCCGCTGCAAACTGTTCCTGAGCTGTGCTGTGCACCTGTATCAGGGACAAGCCCTCAGATTTCCCCTGAATTCTTACTCAGCAAAACTCCCGTCCACGCTGCTCAGATTTGTGGCTCACGAACGTCCACAGAAAAGTTCTCCTGATTGCTGAAGCTCCTCGTGCTCGTCAGTGATCATTCACTGTGTATACAAGGGACACTTGGAATGCTCTTTTGTGGTTCAATTTGATTTTCTGGTTTATGAGTGGCATTTTAAAATATATAAAGTATATCCATTCCACGTTCTCTTGCTTTCTAAGGACAGTCTCTGATTCTACAGGCTTGAAAAAATACAGGCAATAAATACCTTCAAATAGTTACAGACATAATTCATGCCTTGTAATGCATGTTTTAAAAATCAGGCCTTTTTCTGGCCCATTACCCAGCCTGTAGATTTGATTTTTTTAATTAATGTAAGAACACCTTCTTTATGGCATGCTCGTGTTTACCCAAAAGTCACATCATTTTTCAAATTATACAAGGTGTCAGTGCTGAGGGTAATGAGCGTTATTGCTCACATTCCAGAACGAGCAGTGCTTTCAATTTTTTTCCTAAATCTGTCAAGAAAAGGAGAATCAGAAATGTTTTTCCCCAGTAGGATTCGTGTGCTAGACACAAAAGCCACGGAGCAGCCGTCAGGGCTGCTGCTGCAGGAGGTGTTTGTGGGGTCCAGCCCCGCCAGGCAGCGATGCCCGGGAGCTCCCGCGAGGTCCGACCCTCCCAGGGCTGTGAGACCTTCACACCACTGGCAACAGCTCCCCGTGGGCCAGTGGGGCTCTCATCTACGTGTGGTCACAGCAGAGCACACGTAATGGACTCAGAGACAGCCTAAGCACAGGCAGAAGCAGCTCCTGTTGGCCTCCACGTGTCTGAGAGCCCCGTTAAGTCCATGACGTGGTTTGGATTTTCGTTTTATGGGGCACGGTCAGATGGTGGTGAAGAGCAGTGCACAGAGCTGGTTGAGGGCTCTTCCTGTTAATTTCTCCTGATGATTGCAAGAAACCGTGTAGTCTTGATCATCTTGCAGAAGTTGGAAACATTTCTCCTTCTTTCATTTTTTTATTGCTGCAAGTTGCCCCTGGGGCTGGGATTGACACCAACGCTGATGGAGACACCTGGACTTCTGTGTGTGCGAGTTGCCTGGTCTAGAACTGGGGTTCGTCAGTGCCCTGCCAGCAGAAACACAACGGGACTGCAGGAAAAAACTGAGAGCACCTGGCAGAAAGGCATTTGAAAAATTGACTTCAATTTTTTCTTGAAATCATCTGATTTTATTAACTCTGATGATTTCCAGTGTGTGAAGCCTCTTGGATTATAGACCCTGTTAAGCATGATCATTCTGAACATCCAACATCTCTCATAAATTTATAGTTTTGATCCAACTTATACAGCACTCGCTGTTATTATCAAGTCTGAAGGTATGAGAGCTCCTCCTCACCTCGCACTGTTTTTCTGGGATGTGCAGCTCCCGAATTCAGAGAGGCTGTCACTCAGAACAGGAGGGCAGGGGAGCTGAGTGTGGCTTGGGCAATCTTTCATCAGGGTTCGTTTAAGCCTGCCCTTGATGCTGTCAGTATTTGCACGGAATATCCCAAGCCATCAGGGTATTCCAGTGTCAGGAACGTGCACGGTTTCCTAGGGAAAAGGCAGCCCATGGCTGTGTTTTGCCTTGGTAGAAATCCTCCCTGCTTTAGAAATCCTCAGCACTTTAGAAATCCTCCAGGCTGTGCGTTCCTCCAGGGATGTTAAAGCTGCAATAGGACTGAAGCATTTGGCTTTTACCTCCATGCAGTGACATCTTTCACTGATGTGGATCCTCCTGACCGCATTTCACACCCCCAGCTGTGCCTCCTCCCCTCCCAGCCCCACTCTGTGCTGCCAGAAGGGTCCCTGGCAGAGGCTGCCCGGGGGTCTCAGCAATGCCCAGGTGTCATTTATTCAGTTCTCATCAGAACTCAACAGCCCCAGGAACGGAGAAGTGCAAGGGATTCTTGGCTCCCCAGGAATATTTTTGCGGAGCAGGATCCTTGCCCCTGTGTTTGATGCTGAGGAACATCTTTGCAGGCTTGCTGTACTGCTGACAGCTCAGGGAATTTCTAAGTTGAAACCTATTAATCATGTTTCCTGATGACTTACTCATTCAGTTTCCTGCTTCGTAAAGAACGTCTCTTTTAGTGGTTTAAAAATATGGGATGAGACCAAAGTTCAGACGTCCAAAGTGTTGAAACAACGTGCAAGAGTCTTTCTTAACTGCAGGGGATGATGCAGGTTTCTTTCAGTGCATCCCCTGTAAATGAATACAGATCCACATTCTTTCTGAGTCATAATGAATAAATGTTTCATTCACTGAAACCTCACTTTCCTAAAACACCAAGTGCAGTGCCCTGGTTTGGGTTTTAGAGCCTTTGTCAGCTTGGAGTTCACTGGAGATCATGCCAGGAAAACCATGGCCTTCCTTCCCCTCCCACAGTATTTAGCTAAGTGGGAGATGACTTGGCTCCTCCTCTTCCCAGGATGAATCTTAGGCCATGGTTCAGCTTGAAATCCCTTCTGCTGTGTCTCCTGCACGGGAGCTTGTGGCAGTGCCAGCAGCAGAGTCCTCGGCAGGGGGACAAGGGTGTGACAAGCCTCGGAGGGCTGGGGTGGGGAGCAGACTCCATCCGCAGGGAAGAGGAAGAGACAGGTGTTACCTCACTGCTATTACAAATTCCTGGGACAGCTGGAGAATCACACTGATGGTGCACTGAATATTGACAGAATTGTTATGATGGCCTTGGTGATGGTGCAATTTTTGACAAAGGGAATGGAATTTGTCAAGAGACTCACCTCGCTTTGGCACTTTCCTCTCCCAAAAACGCTGTGCAGAGTAATTACAGTGCATACAGTTAAGGCATGGACCTTAGAGCTGCTCTCTGTACCTCACAGATGCCAGCTAAATAGCCAAATAATAGCTTTTTTAAAATAGTACAAAAATTTGTATCCAAACATTAGCATGAACTTGAACTGTTCAGAGCTTAAATCCGATATATTTTTTTTTACAGCACTTTTTTAGAGCTGTTGACCTCAAGAGCGTCCTGGTGTTCCAGGGGATAGCATTCCATTTTTCTCTTCACACATAATGAGCAGTGAACTCCTCGATTGTTGTTGTCTGTTCCCTCCACCGAGAGACCACTGCAGCCAACAAATCCAGCGTTTCATGCTGCAATCTAAACAGAGTGATGCATTGCAGGTGCTTTCCTCATCTCCTCACACCTCTCAAAAACATTAGGGGGGATTTTCAACTTCCTATTCAACTTTTAAATGGAGAGTCAGGTCAGTCTGTGGATTAGAAGACTAATAAATCTTCTGACTTCAGCTATTGTACGAGCATCCAGCTAATATCTGCTGTTAGCCCGGCTCGCGGCGCTGGCCACGCTGACCTCGTCTCGGGCTGGGAGAGTGATAGCTTAATGAATATATCTAAAGACCAATCGCAAATTACAAGCAAAGAAAACGTCACTTGTCTAGTGTTTGTGTATAAAAATGGGCCCTTAAATCTCTTTCTCTCTTCATCACTCTTTGTTTGAGTTGCCCGTAGGTGGCCGTTCCCGAGGATGGGAGCTGCGGCGCTGTAAATAAAGTCCAGCAGGATGCAAGGTGCTGAAAAGAGTGAACTTCACTGGCTCTGCTGCCCCACGCCGCAGCGAAATGAACGATTGTTGATTTGTATTTAATGCTCAATTTCCTCCCCATTACTGCAAACCATGCAAGGCAGGCCTCGTTTCAGGCTATTCATAGGAGAGCTCGATCTATCCGGTTTCACATCTGCTAAAAGCCCCCATGTCATACTAATTACGGTCTTCCCCTGGAAAGAATTCGAGTTTTAAGACCAAAGAAAGATATATTCTTTTGTAACTAGTGCTCTAATCTGTACAGTTGCTTGTTTGCAAGCTAGAACCGTACTTGTGCAGCTGTATTTGTGTTCCAGATGCAAGAGGGATGCAGAAGTTCAGCAAACAAGTGTCGTGGTTGCACCTTTTCTCAGTATTTTATGGCAAGCGTGTTCAAAATGGAAAGCCACGGTGTCTCTGCCCTAATTTCTGTGCCACAGCAATTACTTCTCCTTGGCCCTTGGCCTGTGCACCACCACAGAGCACAGAGCACAAGGTAATATGCCTGCTCCTTCTAAATCAAAGGAGATGACAGATTAGCCCCAGACAAATGAGCCAAATCAGCAGTGTAAGCCTTCAAAGGCTGTTTTGCCTTGTTGTGTCCAATCTGCTGCTTTTACAGGGGGCTGTGCACGTGCCCTCTTTTATGATCAACCCCAATCTTAAAAATAGGTTTTTCTTCCACTGTTTCTACTGAAAGCTTATCCCAGTCATTGCTTGAGGGTTTTACAAATATTTCTCTAAATTTTAAAACAAATCCATTATCACCAATTTTATCCGTGTACTCTTCTACCTCGCTGTGCTGCAGCTTGCACTTGTTTTCCTCAGCTTTTGCCTCGGGTGTGAATACTCTGGAAGCGAATTGGAGGGACCAGAGCTACCAATTCTCCAGGCAAAGGAAGTGACAGTGATCCCCCAAGTGCTCCCAGCTCCCACCAGTTGCTGGGAAGCCGTTCTGGAGCGGGGGCACAGCAGACCCTCCCCTCTAGGACGGCACCTCCAGCCGCGGGGGCTGTTTGCTGAAGGGCTCAGACACTGAAGGAAGACACAGGAGCTGGTCAGCCACAGAATCCCACCCAGTGCCACCCCTGCCATGGGCAGGGACACCTCCCACTGTCCCAGGCTGCTCCAAGCCCCGTCCAGCCTGGCCTGGGGCACTGCCAGGGATCCAGGGGCAGCCACAGCTGCTCTGGGCACCCTGTGCCAGGGCCTCCCCACCCTCCCAGGGAACAATTCCTTCCCAATATCCAATTAAATCTCCACTTTTTCACTCTGTACCCATTACTCCATTAGGATTTGCTCCTATGGTGCAATGATGACAGGGAACAATAATCTGAAGTTATCCAAGGAACTCTGATGCAAGCTGTTGAAAGTGCTTTCCTCCGTTTCTTGCTTTTGTGGGGAAATGTGGAATACTGTCAGCAGCCAATGTACGTGCTTCAGTTCAAAAATATTCCATTAAGAAAATAGCTCTGGAATGTAATACGATCAGACACACAGCACAAACTCGGAATATTGTGTCTCAGTATCACAAAAAAATGAGTGTACACTGTTTAAATCAAAGCCTTTGTCCTCGAGACCACGCAGGCAGTTCAGTATCATTCAAATTCCATGTTAAATAATTAATGAGGACACTAAAGAGGACCTGCCAGTTCAGCTGGAGTTCATGGCCAGGTGTCTTAGCTGCATCACTGATTTCCTTTCATATAAGGCTCGTGCTTGCTGCGTCCAGCTCATTGAGCTCACATGTAAAGGAAGAATGTTTTTATAGAGAGAGATACAAACACATCATAAATCAAACGTCATTGAGAATTTCTTGGTACTGTTTATGGTTTATGAGCCACAGCTGTTGAAAAGCTTATGATGAAAAAGTGATACCTTAGAAATGGCTGCAGAAATACGAGTTGCAGTTTATTATTATTATTTTTTTTAAAATATGGCAGAGTTTTGATCCTCAAATTAATTTCATTCCGTTACAGCAATTGTATAAACCCAGCAGGAAAATACATGCACGAATGGATGCAGGCCAATGTGTTTCCTCTGAACACTATTTCTGTCTTTTTTTGCATATGTGCTCTACCCTGAGGGGTGTCACAAATGCCATTTCAAAGGTATTTACTCTTAGATGGCATGAGACTTTTTTTTCCCTTTCCTGTATTTTCTGTTTGATGCAGAAATGCAGTTTTAATGTCAGGAGGAGGGGATGTGACTTCGTAGGATGTTGGTGACAGCAGAAAATCTTGAGCCACTGAGTCGGGGCCTTTTCAGCCCCCACACCCAGCAGCTGCTTGTGATGACAGCACAGCTTTTATCTACACACAATATTTTATGCCCTTAGGTTTGATATAGAGGCAGAGCTGCCTTTTTTTAAACTGGAGACATTGCCTTCACATGCAACCAAATGTGTTTTGTTTTGAGTGAAGGTCATGAGGTTTTTTTTTCCCTTTTTATTTCCCTTGGCGTGTCCAAAGACATGATTGTCCAGTGCTGGTCTTGCACCGGGTCATCTGTTGATGTTTTCATTTGCAGTCTGGGCTTCTCCCCTTTTTTTAGTGTAAGAACAGTCCCTAAACCCTGCAGTTCAGACATATTTATAGCATGAGACCTACTGGGTTTGTGATGGAAACAGCCCAGGAAACAACTTATAGAAAGTTCCTTAAATTCAAAATACTCCACAAATTGATTGTATGTCTGTTCTGCCTAATCCAGCCAATTCACCTGAAAGCTTTTATGAGGAGGCACTGCTACAAACCTGCTGAAGTGATGGGTTCAGGTAACAATTCTATTTTTTTCTTACAGAGTGGTACTTTTTGGGATTTTTTTTCAGGATCCTCTTGTATTTCTCCTTCAGTTTTGTTTTTAAGAACAGTTCTAACCTTGTTTAGACCAAGCTCTGAAAAAAAGAGTTAAAATAAAAGGAATATTTAAGTTTTGCTTCACGACACAAATAAATATTGGAACTGCACAGGGTGTTTGAACTTCGTGCGGGGCCTAAAGGAAACAAGAGTTTCATGACCATGGTGGTGGCTCGACAAATCTCTTGGTCAGATGTTTTCATAAAAGGAAATAATTTGTCCTATTTCTTTATTTACTGTCCCACGTGATGCTGATTTTCAAGGATCTGTCAGCTTGCTGTGGTTTATTCCTTTTCACAGCAGAGAAAAGACAAAGCAATATTGAAATTGAAAACAGTCATGTTGCTTGCATCTCCCTCTTTTCTTGGCAGGAGCAGTGGGCTGAGTAGGGGCACTGTAAGGGATGGGTGTCACCTCACAGAAAGGCCTTTGGTGGGCCTGTGCTGTTCAGTGTTTCAGCTCCTCACAGTACTTCGAATCTGGCAGTGATTTTTTGACTGCCTCAAGTAAAGAGCAAAATACAGGTGATTTCCTCCAGTAAAGGTGAGAAGGAACACTGCTGAGGTCTTTTGAGTAGGAAAAAGGTTCAGGCAGCCCTGGAAACTGATCCAGGACTTGTCCTGTGGCGCAGACATTTTTGCTACCTTCTTGTCTTCCGAATGATGAATGATGAAAATACATGTTTTGTGCAGTCACCCTCCTCAGCATTCATTTGTTCTGTATGCAGAAAACAGCCTGGTTTGGGGCATTTGTGCTCTTTGTATCTTGCCTGGGTAGGGAATGGGAACAGCTGGAGGCCCAAATCTTCCTTCACAGCAGGTCTTCCAGCCTGCTCCTGGCAGCACTCAGCCCCTTCAGCTCTTGGTGACAGAGGAAGGTCCAGGAGCTCTTCCAGGAGCTCTCTGTGGGTGGCTCTGGAGAAGCTGGCCCTGGCACTGCTGGCACTTGGCTTTCCCTCCCTGTGGATCAGGGTGCGCAGCCCCGGGACCTCTGTGCCCTGCCCAAAGTTAACCCTGGGCAGGGCAGATGAGGAAACATCTTTGGGCACAGCTTTGGGCATCTTTGGGCACAGCTTTGGGCATCTTTGGGCACAGCTTTGGCATCTTTGGGCACAGCTTTGGGCATCTTTGGGCACAGCTTTGGGCTCTGGTACTGAGCAACCCTGGCTGTGGCAGGTCAAGGGAGCAAACCAACAATGCTAAAAGAGGTGATTATCCAATTCCTGTGTCTGCTCCAGTGGAAAAAGCCCTCCTATAGCCTGCTCATGGCCCCAGACACTACAAAACAGATATTGTTGGTAGAGATTATGAATTCCAGCGCTCTTTATGGTGTGTATCTACTTTTCTATCTGTATATGTTGCAATAAAACAACATGCACGAGGTTATAAAAATAGCCTGGAAGTGATTGACATGCTAATAATGCTCAATCAAGCCAATAATGCTCGTGTAACAAGCTCCTGAGAAAATAATATTTTTGGTCAATAACACACTTTTAAGAAATGAACTGTTTGTTTTTAATTAGCCTCATATTTGGCCATTTAGTCATGCCACGTCCGTCAAGCACAGCGGAGAAAAACACGTGCTGTCTTGAAACGCTGCGTTGTTGCCTTAAACTTTCATCTCTTCCTTCTTGGCTTTCTCCTCTGCATTCCACCTCAGCATGTTTGGGAGGATTGAGGCAAATCACGGCTTGTCATGTTACTTCGAATTGGGTGCTTCTCCTTTGTGAGAAGGGTGTGAGGTGATTCATCTGTGACAGAACATCCCATCATGTTGTGACAGACTGTCAGGGGGAACCTGCTGTAAGTACTTAGCAACAATATAGTGCTTCTAATGTGTCACTTGACTCCTTTTCTTTTCTTTCTCCTTTCTTCCTTTTTTTAAAATTTTTTTTGGCTAAAGGCTGACAGATTTTAATCCATTAAGTGATCCAAAAAAACCGGTGTTTGGGATGGTGTAATGCTTGGTAAAACTGAGCAGGACAGGCAGTGCCCACAAATTCCCGACAGGGAGGAGGATGTAGGTCCTGTGGTCTTCAGGCTCTTCTTGTCACACGGTGTTGAGTAATACACTGTGGGGTCTTGTTTGCTTTGGGGCTTGTTTGGATCTTTTAAAGGGAAAATTATATGTTATCAGTGAAAGGATTTTCAACAAGAAAATGGGTTCATATCCCAGTTACGAGGGAGATCTGAAATAAATTCTAACAGTTGTGAGACGATTTTCAAATGCATAATTTCTCGTGTTGTTCTCTTTCTGTGCTTATTTGCATTTAATGTTTGGGTTAGGCAAGCTCTGGAGCTCAGGGTTCCCCGGCTGCTGCTCTGCTCCAAGGTCTCCACAGCAGCCCCTTCCCCCCTGCACAGGGCTTGTGATTAATGACAGCATCCTTCCAGCCCTCACTAAAAACAATGTGTTGTACTTACCAGTGCAATCAGGCTGTGGGGCTGAATTCAGACTAAAAATAGGGGTGCAAAGTTGAACTTCAGACAACTCAGAGACTGCTGGCTGCTGAGCGCTTCTGTAAATGAGGAGCCCTAATTAGGTGCCTAAATGTCGTGTGGGGAGCCTGTCATTAAGTGCTCGCTGCTCTGACAGTTTTTGTGTGCCCGTGTGCTCACCTGTGCTCACACCGGGGTCACAGAGCCTCTGGGAGCCCTCACCTTGTGCTGGTGCCAAACCCACTTCCCCAAAGCCAGTAGGAAATTGATGACTTACAAAAAAATCTGGCTCATGGTTTTGACAAACTTACAGTAGATGCCATCCATCAACCATCATCCATCAATCATATTACTGAGCAATATGCTTAAAATAAGACAAATCCTGAAGGTTAAAGGGAAGACAGAAATGGGAATTGGATGCATTTTTAGTGTAAAAAATGACACCTGCTTAATCCTTCAGTATTTTCATAGAATCACAGAATAGGCTGAGTTGGAAGGGACCCACAAGGATCATGGAGTCCAGCTCCTGGCCCTGCTCAAACACCCCAGCAATCCCACCCTGGGCATCCCTGGGAGCTCCTGGAGCTCTGGCAGCCTCAGGGATGTGCCCATTCCCTAGGGAGCCTGGGCAGTGTGATACAAAGGAAGCAGGAGATGAAAAGCCTGCAGAGGTTGAGGCCATGGAAATGTCTCCGAAATGTGCCTGCACAGTTGTGCTGCCCTGTCCTGGTGTCTCAGCTGGGGTTGAAGCTCAGGGAATTTTTTCTTTTACTGCTGCGTTTATGAAAGTTGGAGCTGTGGAACTGTTCAAACCACGGATATTTTGATTAATTTTGACTACCAGACTGAGCAACAGATTTGGCTGCTCCTGACATTGAGATTAGATTAGACTTTGTGCCCCAGTTGAACTGACCCCGGAGCTCTCCAGCTCCCAAGAGAAGAGGCACTGACACAAGGGGATGTTAAATGCAGTGCTCCAGTCCCACCCTATTTTACAGCTACGTTTTGGGGAGTGCACACTCCTCATGCCCTGCCCATGTGAGCAGCAATCACGGAGGACCCTGGTACAGAGGAGGGTGATCCAAGCACAAGGACATCCCTAAGGACACCCATGCCTAAGGATAACAGAAATCCTCCACGCTCCAAAGCAGGGCTCGCAGTCCTCTGGCTTTATGGGGTGCCCACAGTGGCTCCAACAGTTACAGGGACTCATCTCCTGTAGGATTCAGTCCCTGCCCCTGCTCCTGGGGTCTCCACACCTGCTGGAGGCGAAATGAGCAGCACCTCAAACCACAGAGGCCAAGTCTCTGTTCTAGGACCTCCTTGTGTGCTACTGACTCTTCAGCTCTCCTCTGGGAGCTGGGAATTTCTCAGGACCCCTCTGGTTCTGCAGTACTCACTCCTAGCAGTATTTATGGGCTGCGTTTCAACCACTACCATCCCAGGCCTTCCTGCTTATTCCACCTGCCCTTTTCAGGAGGGTCTCAGAGAGTTCTGCTCCAAATTCTTTGTTGTGGCAGAACATTTAGTCCCATTCTCACCTCTTTTCCACGTCAGGAGAGCTCTGCTTTTCCCCTGTTGGCGTTTTTCCAGTGGTTGCAGCACCTTGCCCCATGGATAAGTGTGAGGAAAGGGGCTGGACTTGCCTTCTGTGTGGTCCCTCACCGAGGCTCTGAATAAACACAGGAGTTGGTCTCTGGTCAACACTTTGTGGAACTTTCTTTGTGCCCTGTTTTCCGTCACACACAAAGCGCACCAGGAGCTCGGCATCGTGGGGATTTGCATTTCTCTGCCACTCATTCGCTCGCCATGGAGGGCTATAAAAGGAAGAAAGGCTTGAAATGCCAGCCATAGAGGGCTATAAAAGGAAGAAAGACTTAGATTTCTATTCCTAATAAAATATTATTGAAAGTACTTACGTTCACTTTAATACAGGAGTGAATTTGACGGAGACTTTGGAGATGCGCTGAGGTTTCTCACAGCGCCTAAACGAAGGTGGGTGACTTTGGTGGGAAATCTGAGGGACAAATTACTTTTTTTTCCTCAATAATTTTTCTTTCACAACAGTTTCTGGATGACAAAAGGGTTTCTCCAAGCCCCATCCAGCCTGGCCTTGGACACTTCCAGGCATTATCTGACTATTGGTCCCCATTTCCCCCAGGTGCTGCTTACAGGGAGCTGTTTGAGGTCCTTGGCTGGACTCTGTCAGTGCCAACCTGCTTCCCACACTCCAGAGCCGCTGCTTCAGTCCCTGCCCTGGTCCATCTGGGAGCTGCAATGGGAGGAGTCCCCACGATTGCTGGCAGCATCCCCGTGTTTCTGGGAGAGCTCCAGAGCGAGTTCTGGGTGAGCTCCCTCGCTGAGGAGATGAGGTTCCCCACGGTGATGTTCTTCTGTCCCCACGGTGATGTTCTTCTGTCACGGCCTCGAGCTCCGAGGCGGTGGCGGGTGCGGATGCAGCACTGCCTGGTTGCTCTCATGCTGCCCCAGAACTCCTCCAGCAGCCTTGGCCCCAGGAACAGAGGTGAAAGGGCTTTGTTTACCACGTTAATCCACTTCTGGATGGGCCAAGCAGGGAACAGAGTCGGAGTCGTCTCCAGGGTGACAGAGGAAAGTGTGTAAACAACACTTGCTCAGAAGGTTTTTGTTGTGGGAACTCCTGCCTGCTCTGTTTGCTTTGTGAGAACGGTCAGCGAGGTGTGAACATTCAACAAACTAGGAAACTTTAATAAAATAATTCAACTTCTTCGCTTCTGGGAAAATTTTGAGCTCATTGTTTTTAGCACGGTACAAAAAATAATTCCGAGGGCTATGCACATCTGACTAATGTGTTTTGCATGTGAAAGCTTTCAAGAAACTCCTCTAGAAGTCATTTGACAGTAAATAATGTGTTCATAGACAGTTTTAAAATGGAAAGAAGTACTGAATGCACGGAATAGATTATTCATTAGCCATTACCTACTTCTGTGAGGTGGCTGCTGGTAATTCCCATTAAAGTTCTGGGTTTCTCAGGCAGGCCTGGCAAGCTTCCTCGTTGTACTCAGTAAATGGAGCTAATTGCATTGCCTGTTCTCTGGTTTATTTTCCAGAGTGCACAAATACCTTTAGTTTTAAAGGCAATATTGAGGTAAACATTCGTGCTGCTATTAAATACCATTGTGGCACAAGAGGAACACTTCACACTTTAGCACTGGCCCTCTGTGGATTGAGGTTTTCTCTTTTTTGGGTTGATTACGCTCCAGAGCACAGGCTTGCTGAGTGATAATTCTTGAACCAAGTCCATCTGCATGGCTGGGCTCACCCTGCTCTCCTCCATACACGCAGCCCTGGTGGGCTTTTGGGTTTTTTTTGTCCAAATAACCACTCAGCCTCTGGACAGGTGTCCTCAGTGGAGCTGAGCTCCGTGTCCCCTGACTGCCTCCCTTCCCAGCAGCTCCCAGGAGCTCACCAGGTTGGTGCTGGCAGGTTCTCATTCAGGCTCTTGTTGCAGAGGCAGAATCACAGATTCACTCAGTGAGGGAGCTCTGAGAGCAGCGAGTCCAGCCACAGCTGGGTGCTTTAGTGGTGCATCTCTGCAGAGCTTAACAAGCAGATCACTGGCCTTGAGAAACTTTCTGTGATTCTTTTGTGAAACTTTCTGTGATGTCTTTTCATCATGCTCTAAGCCTGGTTGATCACTGCAGGTCCATATTGACTTGGAGGACCCTTAACAAACCACGTGCTCCAGGGACTGGACCCAGGGCTCCCATGGCTCCTCCCTGTGTCAGAGAAGTGATCCTTTAGGTGATTTACTGTCATCTTTTCTGCCTAACTGAGCTTTGTACTGCACTCCTGGATTTGTGGGATGGACTTGTTTAACTGGACCAAACAGCACAGGTAGCTGTGCCTGTCAAGAGCTTTAAAGAGTGGAAAAATTTCTCGTGAAGGGGCTGGGAAGTGCAGCCCAATCCCGCTCCAGTGTTTTGCGGTGAGGAAAAGGTCCCTTATCCGTGCGTGATGGAAAGGAGATGGAAGAAGAGAAGCTAAGACCATAATAGTAGCCAGAAAGAACTGCTCTGCAGACCGTATCAAATTGGGCATCAGGAAAGCATCAGGAAAATGTAGCTTGTTCTTTGTGGTTACAAGCTACAGTGCTAAAAAGCGATTTTTGTTACTCGTTACAACCATGTTTAGATTTCTCGTGGTGGCTTTTTGAAAGGATATTTTATTGTATTTGTGAGACAGATGGAATTACAAGAAAACTGTTTTTCTTGTGTCAAAACTGTCAGGGAACATCCCCGAGTGGAAGGCAAGTGCTTGCATTGTTACAAACGTTTGTGGACAAACATCTCTGAGGGTTTTTCCCTTCTTTTGGAATGCATAATGGTGAGGGAAAAAGATGTTAATTGGAGTTGTGAGATGAAGCTGCGTGGACAGGGTGAGTTCTGGATCCCTCTGCTCCTCGACTTCCACATCTGACTCTGGCAGGGGCTCATCCTGTGTTTGTTGGGGCACTGGGGGTGAAAATGTCAAGGCTTCTTTGGCGCCTTGGGCATGGTCAGCAAATCCACTGGCTGGGTATTGCTGTTTATTTTTAAAAAACGGGAGCGGGGAAGACTTTTGGAGGGTAGTGTTGGCATGACCTAAGTAGAGTAGCACAGAGGCCTCAAACATAAATCAGGGCTCCAGCCTGGTGGTTCCCCTGGCACTTGGGATAACCTCCAGGGAAAGAAAAATGGGCGTGAGGAGGTGGCACCACTGTGTGGAGCTCTCTCTGCTGATTGAGGCACCCTAACCCACCCTGAAAGCAAGTTATTCTATAAGTCCTGCACTTCTTCTCTTCCTGGAATGCTCTGTCACCTGACTATTTCAGCTAACCTGAATGACTGCCAGGGGAGCTGCAGAGCTGAGACCAGAGCTCAGCACGAGAAGGTGCTGAGGGTCTTTGAGTCCCACCAAAGTTACTCTGTGACTTCGTCTCACCACACAGGCACATTTGCTCATTAGGACCAGAAAGCAAAAAATCACACTGCAGCTCTGGTTAATAAGATGGGGGGTTTGTCCCTAACCCCACCCACACAGACACCCCACCAGGGGTGGCAGGAAGAGCTGTAATGGCTGTGCCTTGATTAAAACTCCTGGCACCCAGAGTGGCACAAGCCTGTGGGATTTATTGCTGTCTGTGTGGATCCTGTTTGTTTTTTCCTATGGAAATCCAAGTTTATACAAAGGCCATCAGATGGAACCTGCACGCCTTTATTATTACTAATAGTGGCTGGGAGTGCAGATCCAAATGATGCATAACATTTTTTTTAAAGTAAACCATAAGCCAAGTTAAATGAACTTTAAAAGTGAACATGATTCATAACAGACACCATTTTAAAACTGACCAGACACAGCAAATGTAAATTCTGTCCTTTTAACTGTAAAATGTTTAAGCTTATTTGCAAAGGAGTTTGAAAAATTAAAACCATACCTTCTCTGTGTTTCTCCAGCCATGGAGAAACATCAGAGCTTGCATTTGAAAGGATGGCAATGCAAACTGTGGAGACAGGCTGGATGTCTACTTGAATTATCCTGCTTGTTGAGGGGAAGTCTTAAACTGATGATCACATATAATCTGTAATGTATTAAAAGCATATTCTTTATTGGAGTCCCCATATTACATTTCAAATACATTTCCATGGAATGTTTCAAAATGTCATTTAAAATTATTTCTATTTTCATTGAAATGGCATGTGTCCCCTCAACACTCATCTAGAACTTTATTATTATGATTCTTTGGACAGTTTAAAGACATGAGATCACTTTTTGTGGTTTTGTGTGCCTCCCACTACCTCTGTTCCTGCTTCAGTGCTAATGCCAGCTTCGCGTCCCCCCAACAGTTTAGCTCCAGCTCCTTGGCCTCTCTAGGTTCTGTTTCAATTGATCAGAGGTTTGGCTAACTTAAATATTTAGGCAATCTATAATAACTGTATCTCAAACAAACACTTATTGTAACGATCGCTCGCAGGGCTTGCTATCGTTAAGCGATAGAGTTCTGGCTTCCATTCCAGCCCCTCTTTTTCAATGGTGTTTTGTTTTAGTGGGGTTTTTTTTCATACCCCCAGAGTGATTTCTGTCACCTGGAGGGTGATTTTTCAATAAGAGGATCTTTGAAGAAATGGTGTCTTGAAAAGCTGGACGTTAACAAGGCATTTACAAGTGCAAATAAACGAGAACCTCAAATGTGTTCCAGAATTATCCCGAGTGTTTATACTCCAGCAGCAAAACGGAGTTTTATGTCTTCACCAAAAACAACCCATGAGAAACGTGAATTTTCAGCACTGAAGAAAGGCCAGGAGTGGGAGCTGGGTGGTGCTGCTTGAAGTCAGAGAGGTTGCAAGATGCCTTTAAAGCACTTAAAATACAAGGGCTGCGGTGATGAAAAGGAAGACTTCAAGAAACCTCACCTCAACCGAGTTAATTCAGCTCACACTGTTCAGTGGCTGAGCTAACCTGAGCCTGTGCTTGTTGACTTGACTCATTCATCTGGCTTGGCAGAGTTCAGACACCTAAACAGGAGGGTGGCAAGGGCACAGGCAATGTCCTGTGCTTATTTTCCTCCACTCCTCTTTCGCTCAGGACAGTGGAATTTGGTGGAAACATCCCACATGTTGAACTGACGAAGAAAAGAAGCTGCTAACATATCCAACAGAATCCTAACCATTAATTGATCTAAACCACTGCTCTTTTGAGTGATCTTTCTGGGATTGCCTAAAGATTGTCTCGAGATGTTCACTTAAATCCAACTCCAACAGCTTTTGTTAAATTATATGATTCAAGCAGCAGCTTGTGGAGATGTGCATGCTTAAACCTTGTGTTTTATTTACAACTGATGGCTTTGGGAGAGTTCCTAAAGCTGTTTTCTTGTAACTGATGGGTGCTCAGATACTCCAGCCATGAAGGAGGGCACCTCATCTTGACCAGCTTATAGAAAAATGAGCTTTCTGATCATGGAAATGCTAAAAAAGAACAACAGGCATGCAGATCTCTCTGTCTATTGGCTCCAAAAAAGCTTGTGTAACTTGAGAGCTCCCAGCAAGCAAATTGAGCCCTTGAAGATAAGTTGGGGAATGAGATCCTTGTCCTCCTGTGACAGTGAGCCTGGTCAGAGCCACAGCCAGTGGTGTGGCTTTCCCCAGCCAGATAAAACACCATTCCTGTTCATGAATTAATCAAGATTACTTTTATGAGGAGTATCAAAGTGACCTGGTCTGGTTGAAGAGATCCCCACTCACTGCAGGGAGAGTCAGACCAGAGGGCCTTTAAAATGTCCCTTCCAACCCAAACTATTCCACAGTGTTGCTGTTATTTAACTTTGTGCACGTTTATTTATGAAGGAGAGATGACATTCAGAGCTTGTGGTGGTGTCTCTGCTCCTGGTGGTGTGACACCCATCCCAGCAAACAGTGGTACAACAGTGGTACAACAGTGGTAGAACACTGGTACAACACTGGTACAACAGTAGTACCACACCCATCCCAGGCAGCAAAGCTGGGAGCAGCTCACACTCGCTGAGATTCCTGCACATGTGAGATGGTCAATGCATCTCGGGCTTCTGAGACCTTCTACTCTTCCTTAGCTCAGCTTGTGTTTCCTGTGTCTCAGCACGCCATCTCAGGTGTTTTCTCCCAAGGAACCTTTGTTCCAGATCATCTGACTGTTTCAGGAGCACTTGAACAAGAAGAAAAACACGACAGTCAATTAAAAACCAATTTTTTCGCTCTGGTGTCATTAATCAAATGCACAAGCAGTCCCAGCCCTGACACCTGGCAGGGTTAATGTTTAAGACCTGTGGCAATTATAGCTCCCCTGAAAATCGCTTGGCCAGCAAGTCACATAAAAGCCTGTGATTATGAAGGAAATGGGAATTAGCAGAAAAAAATTAGGGAAACCAGTCGAAATGCACTGGTAGCAAGGAAGGCAGAGAAGAATCTGACTGATTGGAGCTCCCCTGGGGAGAAGAAACAGGGTCTAAGGGTCACTCCTTCGCTGAATTAGTAGTGTCTGTCATGTGAAACCAAAATAAAGCAGCATCAGAAGTAAAAGATTTTCTGTGGAGAAATTGGACCCTGTTCTCTTGCACCTACGGCTCAGGGAGGCCAAGTGCAGGATAGTGGGCTGATTTTTTACTCTCCTAATTCAGCCATAGTTCTTTTCTCCCAGACACCCACTCCTTGGTAAGGAATACGATGCCCAGAGATTGGACACGCAGATATTTTTAGCAATGAACAATCCCAGGATTACACGCAGCCGCCGTTTCCATCAGCTCCTCGTCCAGCACATCCTCTGGTTTGCATCTTTGCACTCCCCAAAAGTTACACAGCTGGAGTAAACACAGCTTAAATGAAAACTCCTGTGGCCAGAGCAGACTGCAGGACATGTGTTTTCCCTCGCTGGAGAACATTAGCTGGGTGCTTTCTGTGCCAGATGCAATCATACCTGCAGGAAAAATCTGGTAAGTAAACAGTAGTTTAAACAAAGAACTTTGGCTATTTGGAGACAATTTATTTAGCATCAATTGCTAGAAAAGCCTTAGGACAACTGAAACAGCTCCTCATTGCCAGTGTGGGGCCATAATCTCAGTTTTATGGGCTTAATTTAGTGTTAGGATGATACTGAGAGATAGACCTTGGTTCCTGCTATTAATCTTTTAGCTCCTGGTTTTGCTAATACTTGTTGGTTGAAGTTGACAGTTCTGAGTGTGCCAGTTGCTGCCAATATCATCGATCAGGATTTCAAAACCCTGGCAAACTGTTCCAAAGAAGGCACCTCTTTTACATTAGGATTTTCCAGCATGGAAGTGTACTTTAAACCTGGCTGCTCTTGGAAAAAGAGTGATTATGGCTCAGAGCTGTGACTTCCCCATCCCTGGAGGAGTTCATGGCCAGGCTGGACGGGGCTTGGAGCAAACTGGGGCAGTGGCAGGGGGTGGAACAGGCTGGGCTCTCAGGTCTCTCCAAGCCAAACCATTCTATGATTCTGTGAAATGGTTCATCCTTCAGACCCTCAGAGTCCATCCCCCGAGGTGGGGAACTGGGCAGGGAATGGCAACTGGGAGGGAAAGGTAAAGAACTTACTGAGAAAAGTGTCTGGGAAGTGGTGGTGATGTAAGGGGATTTTCTGGCTTTTCAGAATGGTTAATAGATTTAAAATAGTGCCCTGGTAATGCAATTGGTGCTAAAATCCTCATGCTCCAACTGCAGAAATATATGGATGTTTATATACTAAGACAATATGTTCTATTATGCATTATGAAAAGTATGAATCAATGTAAGAAGACATTTAAATTAACCCCAAACTGGCTATTTTCCTGTATATTTAAAACATCTGGTCTAGAACAATGCCATATTCTGCATTCTGTGCATCTCAACATGCAGCCTGCTTTTCACATTTCGACTGAATGTCTTCCCAGTAAGCACAGTTCATTCTGGAAAGAAAGTTGTTTGGGGTTTTTCCCCCTACTTATAATTCCCCATTATTAATAGGAGGCAAATGGACTTTGGACCAGGCCCTGTAAGAACTGACCTTATTTCCTGATCTATTACTTAGCAATTTATTATTGCTAAAATGACAGTAATGCTTATAATTGCTAAAAGGACATGTGTAGACTTAGGCAGCAGGTAAAATATTCAAGAACAGTAAACTATTTTAATCAAGGTCTTTCTTTTTCTCAGTCTTTCATGCTTCAGTAAAAACGCGTCGACTGATTTCATATATCACTTTATTAGACAAAATAGAGATAGCAAACGGATCATGACAATGGAGCAAAAATAACAAATCCTGTGTATTAACTGAATTGAGGCCTCCTTGATTCAATACCTGGGTATTGCTTCCAGTCTTTAATTTGCATGATATTTCTGCTGGAATCTTGTTTGCTTTTCAAATGCATTGTTGAGCTTTATGTTGATATCTCTTCCAGATGTTTTCAAGTTCTGCTAATTTGTTTTCCACATGATACCTACTTACAGAACCATTTCACTTGTAGTTATTGCAATTTTGTCTTCTAGCTGCACTCCCTTCTGGATGTAACATTTTTCTTCCATCAGGATAGGTTTTCCCACTGCTTCTGCTATTTATTCTGTATTTCCATAGCAGTGTCCAGGTGCATTTAAAGTCAGGTTCGAGTGCCTGCTGGAGCTTACAGGTTGAGGTTTGGAATTGCAAGCAGGCTGGTGCATTGGTCCATAGCAGTAGTTCGTCAATTTTGGAAAATATGATCAAAATTAAACTTCAATTTTAGAAACAGAATAACAACATTTTGTTGTAGCAATCAAGTCAAATCTCATCCTAGGGCTCCAACAAATGGATCTGGTATTACTGTAAATTCTGTGAGCAGTTGGGAGGATTCAAACCTGCACTTACACACTTTGCTGTACTGCACTCACAATATCTTCTGTGGCTGTACAAAATACCTGGCCTTTTCCTGGTACATTTTAAAGAGGAAAATAAGAAAACAGGATCACAGTGCATGCCCAGATCCAAGCATTTCTGTATTCTGGGGCTTTTTAACATCCAAGCCCACACCAGAATTCCAGTTTTGCACTATTGGAACATCCTCAGTGTCTGTTAATGCATTTTTCTTTTTTTCCAGGTCTATCTTCAGCTATTTGCAGCTTCCTCAGTTTCTTCTTTCAGGCATCTTGCTGCTCTGAACCTTGCAATTATTAACCCCCCTAACAGAGTGGAAATAACTTAGCCAATGTCAACAGAGAGAATGAAGGTGCAGATGGGGATATCCCCTCAGCATTCACTAAGAAAGGTAAAATACACCTGAAAAGTTGTGGTGGATGTGCCCAACCCAAGCCAGGGTCCCACTGGCAGCCCCAAGCCTGCAGGGCCCTGCTCCATCTGCACTCCACGGAACCCAGCTGGGCTTTGTGGGGCAGGATCTGAGGAGTCAGGAAGGCGGCTCCAGGAAACCCAGAAATGACAAAACTCCTGCTTTCCCCTCCCTGGTGGTGTCCTGGTCTTTCAGCAGCAGGGCCTGTCCCAGGCTGATAACGCAGGCGATGTGTCAGGAAAAGACCAAGCTGCTAATTTGAAAATTGGTCTTAAAGATAAAATTGCACTAGAGAAACACGTTTAGTAATTAACTGGAACAGGCAGCAGTTTTCTTGGCACAGCTCAGTGTGGTTTCCGCTTTCTGTGGTCTCTGCTAAAGAAAACTTCTCTGTAATTACAGGTTGAGGCAGTGTGCAATGTAAATAACACAAATAAAGCGACCTCTTTCTGTGCAGTTTTGAACTCTGTGGGGTCCTGCTATCTGGTATGCAGACAAATCCTAAATCTACTGACATTCTTCTTCAGGAAATTAGTATAGTTAGGTAATATAAAACTATACTTTAAGAGGATATTTGGTTTTTAAACAGAATGATATTTAGCTGTACATTCATCTTTAAAAGACACTTAGTGTTTCTTTCTAAAACAGAAATAATTACAAATAAAAATACCATCTGACAAACAGAAATGAAGTCCCTAACAGAGATAAGAAATTTAATTAGATTTGTCTCCATGACAACTCTTTGGGAAGATTTCCAGAAAGAAAATACTTTATTTCCTATTTTTCACACCCCCTACCTTATATCACTGCTCTGTATGAATACCAGCTGTATGTTGAAAAGGGTTATTTGAAGAAAAAATATTTTTAAAGCTCTGTCCTGTAGCTGGTTTGTGTCTTTCCCACTCCTTCAGTGGTGTTCTCATGAATGAGCCATTGCAACCAGTGGGTTACTCCACATGGTGCAGTCCCACGGGTTTCGGGATTTCGGGATTTTGGGATTTCGGGATGCACCAGAGCACCTGCGCAGACTCCTGGGACAGCCACAGGCCTCTGCATGGAGGAACTCAGGTATGCAGCCAGCATCAACCCAAAAATGAGCCCAAAAATGCTTTTCTATTGCAGCAAATTCCCAAAAACCTGGTGTCCCCTTCGGAAATTCTCCCTCTCCCTCGGCCCTGGCGAGGCCCCGTCTGCGGTGCCGTGCCCGGCCCTGCGACTCCAAGAAGGACGTGGAGCTCGAAGTTTTTTAAGAAGTGCCTTCTTCATACATCCAGTTCCTAAATCTTCATAAGATAGGAACAATATGAGGTACTGCAATGTGCTTCAAGGAGAAAAAATTTACATTAAGAATGACAAAACCACATTTCATTTGAAAATAACTTGGATACTTAACTTTTTTCACTTATGTAGTAATATTTTTCTTATCTGTAAATAATTGTACAGTATTTTTACAAACCCCAAGACACCGGGTACTGATCAATTCTTGTAACTACTAAAGAGAGTGTTTCCCTTCAAGGTTTGCAAAACATCCATAAATTGGCTGGACAGAGTCACAAATTGCTTTTCAGTTGTGATCAGCCTTCCCTAATGAATTCGGACTTCCTAAAACTCCTCAAATTGAATTTGTATGCATAATGTTTCTATGAACTTCTCAAATGCTCACAAATAATTGCACTTGGCAATGGATCCTTTGAAAAAGGATTGTATTACCTTTTGGAAAAGCTCAGCTTGAACTGTGCAAACTCAGTGGTGAAATACGTAACGGTCCTGCAGAAGATTCCATTTCTGGAGAATCTTGGCCTTTTTGTACTCAAACCAGTGCTGCAGTTTTTCACTTTGGTGCCTCTCTGCAGCCAGTCCTCGTGAAATTAACGGTGCATTTTTGATTTAGAGGAAGATCACAAGATTTGATTTAGAGGAATCACAAGAAAAGTTCCATCACCACCTTTCAGACTCTTTGTTATGTAGTGCTCTGAGGTGAGTTGGGCTACATGGAACTGCAAAATATAACTCGGTGTCAGCCTTTTCTCTGTTTTAAAGACTCGGTGACTCGCTTCATGTTCACCTCACTGCTCTCAAAGTGACATCCCCGTGCACTGCGACGCTTCAGGTTATTTCACTCTGCATCTCTCTTTTTTGTAACTCATTACGTGAATAAAGCCGAAAACAGTGAAATAACAGAATGGAATAAACTCCCCCTCTGTTCCTGGGCCATCTTTGAGGAGAGCACAGTGTGGTGGGGGAGGGTTTGAGAAGACTGTCTTTCTCCCTGACCACCAGTTAGGCTGAAAGCTGCCTGCGAGGCGTATTCCTCTAATAGACTGGCTTAAAATATACTAGATTAAGTGTTAAATAAATTGGTATTAAATCCTTGCAGTGTTTGCCATGTGAAGGCTGTATCCTCATCTCTGGGGATTAACAAATTCAGTGGCTTAAGGCAGAGACGTTTTGTAAATACACCCCATAAATTACACGTGGGCTTTTGAGAGTAACCCAGACGGTGCTGTGGGATACCCAGCCAGCCAGGGATGGCCAACATGTGGCTTTTCCATTGCCTGTGCGCCTCGGGAATGCTCCCAGGTATGTGTCTGAGGCTGGGGCTCCCTCAGCCCCTGGGCATGTGCTGCTCTGGGGGCCATCCTAAGCTTCCTTCAGAGTTTTCAGTCCTTACAGTTTTCTTTTTGCCACCACACCAGAAAGCTAAAATCTCTCTTCCTCCCCACGAGTCCATTTCTTCACGTGGACCACCTCGATTCTCTCTGTCCACAGCTCGGTGTGCTTTTCCTACACTGAGTTGCATCATCAAGCGTGGTGCCACGAGCAACTACACTCATGAAGAAAGAAATGGGTTTTCATATGAAACTGGGAAAGCCTCCACTAATGAAGCAGCATGTCATTTCCCCCCCTCTCTTTTCTAATGTAGCTAAATTCAAATTAATGCTCTCAACTTACTATATGTTGGCATAACTTACATCATGGATAAATCTCATATTTCCTTCAGTGTTGTGATCTGATATACATTGCCACATGCATGTGCTACACATTATGAATAAAGCTTTAAAAAGCCTCCTTTTATAGCTGTTTATGTTATGTGATTGAGTTCTGGTAGAGAGAAAATTTGCCAGGACTAAAGGTTATTACTGGCTGTTCTGCAACTAATATTGCCTAGAACTAAAGCAATTAGGCTTGACAAAATACGAGCTGCTTTAAAAAAATGCACTCTTGAAAGTTGGGCTTGTAGTGGAACTTGATTTAATACATGCTACTGACGTGGAGATTTTAATTAAAAGGAGGAGAGAAAAATAGCTGCTCTGCTAAGGCGGGAATCCAGGGGAGGCTGTTCTGCAGGTGAGCAGAGCCGAGGCTGTTCTGTAGCAAAATGCATCCCCTGAGGGGATGGGGTGGATGATAGAGCAAGGATGGATTCTGAATTGAACAGTAATGATCAGCATGAAACTGTGAAAAATCACCAGTTTTGTCATTGTATCATTTCCTCCGAGGCCCCGAGGAATGTTTTTGCAGTGGATTACCTCCACTACGTGCAGCGAACCCCAGAGGTTTAGCCATGAATGGCTGCCATGCATCAAGGAGCACTAATTTCCATGCCTTATTACATGGTTGTCAAAAAGAAGGTGAAAAAAAACGCTGTAGGATTGTCCAGAAGATTCTCACTCATCGTTCTGCCAGTGAGCCTTGACTCAGGCTTTCAGTTCACACCAGCAGTATCTAAAATGCAGATGTGTGAATACTTCATTCTTCTCATTTCTCTGGCCAACCCCAAAAATTTTGGGCTGAGTTGGATCATTTTGAGTCACTGTGCAATGAGACCTATTTTGTTTTCTCAGCAACATGAAAAACTAAGCCAAAAAAAATGGAAACAAACCAATTCAGAATGCTTAGTTCAAAAAATAACACACTTAATCTGATTATTTTTAGTTTGCGTTTAATTTATAATTAAATAAGCCCAGTCTTAAGACATTATGTTGAAGCACAAGTAGCATTTGAATAAAAACAGGGTTTTCTTCTCCTCAGAATTGTGGAGGCTTCTAGTTTTACTTTTGGCACAAACTCTCGCCTGAGTTTGGTAATCCTTGTATCTGGCTTATATTTTGGAAGGGTTTTGCTGGCTTCACTCACACAACCAAGAGGATATTCCCCCATTAAGACATTCCATATTGGTGTTGGTATTCTTTACCTTGTATTTTACCAGCACTCTTGATTTGTGTGATTCTCTCCGTCCTCTGGGATTTGATTTTCAACTGTCAGTCACCAATAAACCGAGGAAGATGCAGCATTTCTAATTCTCTACCTTTTCCTACACTGAGAATGAACCAAGTGTCTCAGAAATAAATACCTGGCTAAATGTTTGAGTTCTACACTCTCCATCAGGTGTACTTCGGCATAGCTGGTTTAAACACAACTGCAGTACAGCTGTGCTTACCTCTGTAGAAGTCTATTTATGAATCTACCGATCGAAAAATTGTCTATGGAAAAGGAATTTTTATGTATCCAATGAGAAGCAAAACTGCAACTGAGCATTCACATCAGAAAAAAACATCAGATATTGAATATTTGTGATAAATCCAAAACAAAGAATACCATCAAGGTGACTTTTTTCTACGCATCTTTGAGGTTTTATTGGAAAATTCAGCTTAAGGGCACAAGACTGACCTGATGGTTAAGAAATGCAAATAAAGCTGTAGATGCATACAGCAACACACATTAATAAATACTGACCTGGGGAGGACAGCGATGGACCAAGAGCAATGAAAATTGCCTGTACTGCTGACAAAAATGCAAGAGTGGCAGAAGTCTAAAGAGTAACGGAGCCAAGAGACACTGGGAGGTATAAAAGTGGAGCTCGTAGAAGCTGCTCAAAATTTTCTTCTGCGATGCGTTTTGGGACTTTTGATGTCACGGTTTTCAATCAAGCCTAGCTGTTTAACAACAACAACAAAAAAGAAACATTTATATGCTCTTAAATAATCTCGCTGTGAGATGTTTCTAGGAAAAGCTTTGTTTACATTACCTGTCACAACGGCCTACGGAGATTGCCCGAGCACTGACAGACAAATCTGGTGTACTGAGAGTACTTGAAAGTGTTTGACAGACACTTCCAAGAAGTTGGAAGACTGAAAATAATGTGAATGGTTTCACAAGAGGAAGGCCATAGAAAGCCTCAAGGTTTTTTTAATTTAGAATTCCAGCGAAGCATAAAGAGTATAATTATTTGTATTTTGCTGCGTTTTCTAAACTGCATAATACAGTCATTCTTTCACTTCTTAAAGTTGTCATTTTACAGTACAGTTCAGGACTGCAGTGGTAACATATTTTCCAAAGGTCAGTTTTCCAATTATAATTCAAAATTTGATGTTAATATTTTTTCTTATAGCCATGTTGTAACCGCATTCTGTTAATTTCATAAAGATACCATTTAGCTGAGGTAGGTGGTATTCTGGGCATACGAACAGTCACCTAATGTCAACAGTAAGCAGTAATGTAACTACTGACTTCCCATCATTTGCAAAAAAATATTTTCCCAAAAATTATAGCATGTAGAACTAGACAGCATCCAAGTCTCTCACTGGGAAATGACAGAGATTTTCTTATTGCTTTACATATTCTTGAACACTTTTAAGTCTTGTTAGATTTTGCAGGCAATCTTACACACTCTTCAGTTAATATCTGAGATAAACTTGTTTGCCAAGTCCTAAAAACAGGAGCAAGCAGCAATGATTTGGTATTTTTATCTATTTCTTTTCCATCTCCCTCAACTCAAACGTCCCTTCTGAGAGAGTCGCCATAGAACCACCATAGAATTAATTTAGTTCATGCAAGCATTAGAACTGGAATAAAATACAGTGTTTACTGCTTTACTTAGTGCTGGTTTTGAGGTTCTTGCATTTTCTTTACATTGTTTGCAGTTAACTTGTTATTTACATACTTTGGCACGTTTTGACACGAGCCCCAACGCTGAATGCTCCAAACCACCGAGACGCAACCTCAGCCGCCATAGAAAATTCCTTAATTGGCTTTGGGATAAGGACAGACACCAAAAGCTTTCTTGTTCCCTTCGGTTTACAGCGGGTTTTAAAGCACGAGCTACAAGATCCTGTTCTTCCCCCTTCCCCTGAAGCCAGAGCCCATAAACGGGGCAGGGTAGGCACGGTTTTGGTGGGCAATGGAGCGGCCAAACGCGGCTCCCTCTCTGCGGTCCAGACAAGGGGAGAGCTGGGGTTGCGCTGACCAAACACGCCCCACCTTCCCCTCACTGGAAATAAACTGCAGCTCCTGATGCAGCTCCTCAAACACATTCCAGCTGAAAGCCTCACCTTCTTGCAAGCTTTTGGGGAGTTAATGTCCAAATATTTGGAGAAGCAAATATTTAACAGGGAAGGAGGCAGGTGAGAGTTGCCAACCATCTCATAAAGAAGGGGAAAGCGTCCAGTTGAATTGGCACTCCCTACGTCAGTTGTGTTGGTCACCCAAAAAAATCACTCAGGAACCTCTAATTGCTTGCTTATTTTTCCAGTTTTGAACCATGCTGATTTGAGGAAGAAAGAATGAGGAACTGTGACGGAGAAAGCCTTAGGAAGTTTGTCTCTTTGGTCACTTGCTTATGCACATCACAAATGTACCGCGGAAGGCAGCAGGAGAATTTGTCTTTATTTGTTCTTGGTCCCTCCACGCTCTGTTCTGAGAGCAGAGTTTTCAAGTGTGAAATGTTTTGAAAGAATTTGGCACTGTCCTTTTGTTTCAATAACCATATTTTATTTTAATAATTTCAGTATATTTTTTAATTTCAGGAAAAAGAATTACTTTCTGGAATTCATCTGATATCATCTGATATTTCAGATGTAACTAGTGTGTGACAAAAAAGAAAGTTTCTTCATCTTGTCCAGTCACCGAGTATTTAAGTTGGGGATTGGGATTTTTAAAGAAATATATTTTAAATAGGTACCTACGTTAATATTTTTGCAATTACTCCTGTTTTTAATACATACTTACAGCAGTTTCTTGAGACAATTTTTACTGAAAAATTACTGCTTTCCTCTTTCCTTGTTGTATCTTGTATCAATTTGGAGCAATAACAACAGTGCATGGAAAATGTAGCAAAATAAAACTGAAAAAGAAATAAAAACGAAATCCCGAGCTCATTAAAATTAATGAAAAAACTCAAGTGAAAACACCGCAGTTGGAATTTCACCTTTGGATTACTTGTTTTCGACATATTTAAAATTCCTATTCGAAGATACTCTGAAAAACCTGAGCATTTCAGCCAGGAAACCTTTCCAAACGCTCCAGGAGGAAGCAGGACCTTCCAAAGAGCCCGAGCTGTTGTGTGTTTCACCTGTGAAGGGCGATTTATTTCCTCACTGATGGATGGGGCAGCGATTCCCGGTGGGACGGGCCAGCCTGGTCCCCCAGCAGAGCTCGTGTCCAGCCCCAGGCCGCGTCCGGAGCCAGCACCGGCCACGGAGCGGCCAAACCACGGCGTGGGGCTGGAGCACACGGACCAATGCGCTCTGCCCCGAGACCACCACAGCGTTTTCACTTGTGACTTGAACTGCGTTTGAACCCAGGCCTCCCGACGGAGAGCAGGAATGCATTAACCCCCTCGGACCCGCTGGATTGAGAGCCAGGGGCGGTGAGTGGCGCAGACCCACAAGTGTCACACGTCTGCCCCAGCAACCTGGAGTTCCGGGTCACTTTTGGATTGAGCACCTTGGTAAAATCACCATAAATACCCAAATAACGGCACATCAGTTAATAATTGTTCTGCTTCTGGAACGGCTTCATTTCTCATTCCAAACCTGCAGGTAGGCGCCGACTCCTCCCAAGTAATATTGAATTCTTGCTCTTGATAGGCACTAACAAAGCTTCTTCTGGTGTGTTAACACCTTCTGAATTGTGTTCAGTAAACAAATATTTGGCTCGGTCAGCAGGCCAAATTCCATTTTCCACCATTCTCTGTGTTTTCGTTTATCCTACAGCAAAATGAAGGCAAAAACGTAACTAGCTTGAAATAGTAATTACTGGAACTGAGTCCATCTGGTACAGGAAAGGGGTGTGGAATTCTTTCATCTGTGCAGTGCATGATAAATCATGCACATAAATGCAGAAATCACAGATAAAAACATGGCTTATTCTAAGAAAGAAACATTGCATTTCATAGTGAAATATTGAATATTATGCTTAAAAGCATTTCAGAAAAATAAGTATGAATCAACAATGTGACAGTTGGAGAAATTTTTAAAGGTACCAGAACCTATTTCCAGCCCTTCCTAACTTTATGCAATCATGTCATAAAGTACAAATTTCATTTAATTTCTGCTGGATATCCAGCTGTGGCTTCCAAAAACTGTTAAGAAGATTTTTGCAAAATAAATTACCAAGTGCTTTCTGCATCATTTATTTTCAGTCTTCCAGGACTGTTAAACGCTATCCTGAGTAAATAAGGTCGAGTAAAGAGAAAGTTTCTAAAGGATCACATTTTACACTTCCACTCCCATGATCCTAGAAGTTGGTCTGAAAAGTTGGCACCTGTATTTTAATTTTAATTACTTTGCTTGCATGATGTTATCTCAGCAGCTGCTACCAGCTGTTATCAGCTGTTATCAGGCAGAGCTGCCTGAGATAACATAACTGTAGTGACATTCTAGGGTTAGAAATTAGTTATGAATATATGAATGCATTGCAATAATTGCTAGTACATTAATGTAATCAGTCATATTTATGACTAAATACATGAATACTGTAGCCACAAGTTTTAATTGAATGTGTCCATTGAATGAAAAGTTTTCTGGACATTGATAGAAGATGTCAGAGCCCTCCATGGACTGCATTTGTCATCCTCTGCAGAGAACTTCCGTCTCTTTTTGGGTAAAATTGTCAGCTTTGCAACCAAATGTTCTCCAAGTCCTTCAGTACCATGCTGGGAACAGCAAGGCAGAGAACAGCACTGGGATCTCGTGCTTTTACAGACTGGTCATTAACTTATGGCTGCAGGGGTATGGATGGCACAGGAACAGGGCAGGCTGGCATTGCACTCCTCAGAACACATGGTAAACAAATGTGGGACATTGCCAAGTGCAGCTGAGAATTACAAACCTGCCTTTGGGTGGGCAAGTGAAAAACACTGTGTTTTTTTCCTCTGAAATAACTATGCAGAAAGGCAATTTCTGTTGTGCAGAACCCTGGATCAATACTAGCAATTTTATTTTACTAAATATAGAATCATAAGACACACAAGGTAAAATCACACAACAGCTTTACCCATACATTTTTTTTAATTAATCTTGTATTCCACATCTTCTGCCATGAGTTCTACTGTACCTGCCTGGTTGATTCCTTGCTGCCCAGAACTTTGTCTGTAAAGTATTTCCTTGCAGCTGTTCTGGGAGACATCTGGGTTTGACTGCTGGGCAAATCCCTGCTACGTTTGCAAAAGGCGGCCAAGCAAGTCACTGCCACGGCTTCCTTTGTGGGGCAGCAACGCGCAAAGGAGCTCTCAAAGTCTTGCTGAAACATTCTCTTCATCCACTGGATGGATGCTAATAGACAGGAGAATGTCTGCAACTAATAACTCCCTCATCTGGAAATTCAGCAGATTCCACAGACATAAATTTGTGCCCATTGTGAAAGAGTAATTCATTTGGATTTCCTTCACGGCTGAAAATGAGTCCTTGATTACTGTTCTGGAAGTAACCTGGGAAGTAAAGGCTGCTCCAGCCATTCCTGGACTCATCAGCTGCAGTTACAGCATAATCACAGCCTGCTGGTAGCATTTCAGGGGGCTTTGCTCATCCTGTGTCCGTTCCCATCTGGTTTTCCTGCAGGCTGAATTCCAGTGAATGCTGCTAAGCCGCAGAACAGTAACGCCAGCCCTGCCACTGCAGAGAGCACCGGTTTTGTGTGTCCAACCATTTCTTGGCAAGACAAAGCAGTAACAGACCCGGGTGACTGGAGTGAACGAGCGTTGCTCAATCTCCTCCCGTGGGTTCAAATGTCCAAATCATTTCAAAGTGATCGTTTTTCTGTTTCATTGCTGAGTTGCATTGTCACAGGTGTCTCTGCTAAGTCAGTTGTCCACACAGCAACAGCTCCATAGTCTGTAAAATTTCTCCTCCGTGTTCTCTGGGAAGCCTTGGGTATTGAAGGGGATTGGAGGAGTCCATTTATTTGTGTGAAATCAAACCATATCCACCAACATGGAGCTGTCAAGCTAATTTGAAGCAAACTCAGCAAACCCTGCAGAACTGCAGTGACAATAAAATTGTTTCATGTTGGACTGTTTATAACAGCATCCTACGAGAATGATTTTTTAGTAGTACTGGCTACTGATGGGTTTGATCTTGGGACTTACAGATGAAAAATTCTGCATCTATTTAAGAATGGTTGGACTCATTGTAACTCTCAGGCTATCTTTGTTTGTTTGCTTTAATTGGGACAGTTAAAAATATTTTTATTTCTAGCAGCATTTGAAGAGTCATAGAATCTTTTAGGTTGGAAAAGGGCTCTGAGATCACTGAACCCAGTCATCAACCCAACACTGCCAAAGAAAGCTTAACACATTAAACACAGAATAATTTCTCAATTGGTTTAGCAGCAGAGATTCCGTTTATCCGTAAGATTAAGATCCATATAAGAACACTAATGGAAGTGCCATACAACAACATTGGCCGGTCTATTTGCATCGCATTGTTTAATAGACCTTATGCACAATTTGCTTCCAATAAAAATGTTTTTAAAAGTAAAATACAAACTTGAAATGCTTTGTTGAAGTTACAAACTGGTAATTGCCTCTTTGATGGCCTCTCCCACTTGGAGAGGCTGTGGTGGTCCCCGAGCTGTGTCCCCACAGGGCCATGGAAACCGGAGGCTGATGTGGAGCACCTTCTTCCTTCTCCTCCCAGTCCCACTCATCCCATGACAACGAAGTGTCTTCAGTGGAGCCCATCGCTCGTGCTGGGTGCATAAAGAGCAGGAATATGGGATGCGCTGTCCCTGTGTCCCACAGACCAGCTCTAAACCAATGCCTCGGGTCTTGTTTGTTAACTTGGAACAATGTTGTGAGGATTAGAAGGGATTTCGTGGACTTCTCCAAATTAAATTGTTTGGTTCAGCTGCCTTTGCTAAAAGTGTGCTTTAATTCAGGCATATAATATATCCCAAGTTACCACAACGTTTGTATTTGGAGTTAATATTATCTGTGCCTGTATTAACCTCAAGACTTCTTTAGTTAAGCCAGTGAGTATACTCACATTTTATTAAAAAAAAAAGTTATATGAGCTAATTTTCTTGGTTGTTTCTTCTAAAAATAAATAAAAAGCATCTTCCTTGCAGCCCTGAAGACAAATCAAGGGTTGCTTGATTGGCTTTTAGTCACCACCATATGCTTTTTTCCTTAGCAAAGGGCAGTAGGAAATTATTGCATTACACAAGTGGAATTTAAAATGTTGCTGATGTACTTAAGGATGCTCTTTCCTGAGAAGAATCATTATGTATGACCATGCTCTTTAAAAATGTGATTACAACAGTTGAGCAGATGGTAGACACTTGGGGTCAGCTCTAAGGAGATCTGTATTTACAGTGTATTAATAATGGTTTAAACTTTCTCATAAATAGATGTTGATTAATTTTAAATCCATTTGTAGAAACCTAGCATTGCCAGACTATTTCCTGAAACCACAATACACAGTATGATAAACACCATCCGTTAATCCAGACTAATGTACTCCACACGTTAAAAAAACTCACTAAAAGGATTAATGTAATTTTTCAAACATGAAAAAAACCAGATTGTATATTTCATATATACTTTGTGTGTTGAATTTTTGACAGTCAACTCTTTTCGTTGATAGAATTATGTATTTTTATCCTTTGCTGTAACATGCTTTCAAGTAATTTATATTTAATTTTATATTCTGTTTGGGATTTCTTTGCCACTTTGTCACACAGCTAGTTCATTCCATTGAGTGGAAAATAGATTAATCCAATCAGGTGAAACAGCAGGAGGAAAATTTAGGAAAAGCCTATTTTAATGGCAAGCGGACATAATTTTGCTGGAAATAAATAGCATTAAATGGCAAGTCTCAACCTTAGGCTTTGTTTTAACCCTGTATTTTGGATTTTGGGTCATAAAACAGTTCAGGGCATTTCTGCAATCCTGACACCTGCTTGGAAGTCCCAACCTGAAATCTGTTGGGCAGAAACATCGATCAGTTCATGCCAGCAGAGCTCTGTCGTGTTTCCGAGGGAGAGCAGGGGCTCAGCGTGCAGGCATCTAAAATACCCACGTCCCTGCACACACGGACCCTTCCCTGCACTCACAGGCACTTAGACACCGTGGGTAGAGCACACAACTGCACACAGAGACCTGTGGGTGCTTGTGTGCTTGTCCATGCAGACTGTTGTGCTCAGCCACTTCGAATAACTGCCTGAAATTTGAGGGCAATTGGATTAAAAATTCACCCAACAGCTGATACCACTTCACAATCCACGCAAATATGAAAACCAAATTTGTGATTACAACAGGATCGTTTTATTGCCTTCGTAAAAGTTTATGTAAGAGAGAGATGCTCTTCATTGCAGCAGTCGTTAAGCACTGGAGAATTTATAGACCAGAAAGAAAAAATAAATTGATCTTCGATAGGTCTGTGAGCTACCACGATCTTGAAATGGTACGCAGTGACATGCTTTAACATGGGAGCTAGAGGGTGAAGAAATGATGTTGAACTTTCAACTTGACTTCCACCAACAAACTTTTGTGCATAATATTTTGCATAAAGGTGTAGAACTGAGCAACTTTTCCTTCAGAGCATTCCCTTGCTTTTCATTGTTCCTTTGTTTCTGAAAGACGAAGCCTAGAAATTGCCCTCTGAGCAGTAAATGTAGAAACTACAAATTTTGGCACCGTTTTACAAGGGCTGTAGAATTGAAGCATCCTTATCAAGGTCTTATCAAGGGCTTCTAAGCAGGGAGAAAATTGCTGGGGTTTATGTTTGGTTGAAATCTTGTTACTTGTGGACTGGACTTAACATTCCAAACTCAAACACACAAATTTATTCCTTAGATCTGTGCTGCTACTGAAATAGATAAAACAGGAGAATGAGGGAAAGTTCAGAATGTGTGTAAATATCGTGACACAGTCCAAGGAACACAGTCCCAGGTGCCTTCAAAGGTCTAAGAGAGACAGAAGGACTGAACCTCTGTCATTGTGAAGATGTTGCTTTTGTAAAACTAATACAGATTTTAAAATCCCACTGAATTCAACATGGTCAAGTCAAACAGGGTGGCTTCAGGCCATGCCTATGTCCAGTCTGATTTTCAGCTCAGTTTCCTCTGGTCCTTATCTGCAGTTTCTCTGTGCTTACACATACTCTGTCTCGGATGGCCAGCACAACTCACCAGAATTTGAGTGTAGAAATTGACATTCTCATGTCCATAATTCCTCCTACTTTTCAAACTCTTTATAAACTGAACAAAACCCTGGTGATCTTTGCACCCTGTGCTTCACAAATGAGATGGTCTGTACACCACAGCTGCCCTTTCTAAAGCACAAGTGCATAAACTCTACAGGAGCTGAGCAATACCCCGGTGCTGCCCCTGATCCCTCAGCAGGATTTCTCTCCCAGTGTTTTCCAAGTGTCACCAAGGACACCTCTGTGCCTTACCCACGCGCTGCTGCCATAACAGCCCTTTCCCTGCCTGTCTGTTCACTATCCAGTTGTCCTTTCTCAAAATGTTTTCCTACAATGTTGCCAAAAATTTCCTTCTTGTTTCTGGCCGTTGCTGCTTGTCTGCTTCATCTTCTGTGTCCATGACAGAGAATCTTCCAGCTGAGCAACTTCTGAGTCCTGAGGCCGCAGTGGGAAAGGGACGGCTCCTGCAGCAGTGAGCTCTGGGACAGGGACCTTCGGCTCCTTCAAGGTGCATTTCAGGTCTCCAGAATTATTTTTAAATTGGGAAAATTGAGCCCCTTCTCTCTCACTGTCATGAAACTTGTTCTTTGTGTTCAGTCTTTCAGAAGTGTCTCCAGCTTGGGAGACAAAGCTGTAAATTGCCTTGCAGAGCCAATAAATGCCCTTTGCAAAATTTGCTCTATCTATCACATACGTGAGTTCTTTGTGATCCATGTGAGAGAGAGACTGCTTTGGTTTCCTTCCCAGTCAGGTCATGTGCAAATATGGAGAGTTCCCATTTACCCAAATACACTCTTTCCTAATATTCCCAACTTCCATTTTCCCCCCAACCCTGTGCTTACTTAGCAGTCCAATTTTTTTTTTTTTTTTAACTGTCCTTAACTTCTACACGGAACTCACTGGCTAATCCTTCTAGGTTAAATTTGACTAGATAAGTCAGAAGTCAATTTTCAGTCCTTAACAAACCTAACTTATTTTTATGCTTTGTACGAATATTCATATCCTCTTGAACAACTTCTGAAATATTTAGATGTCATTCTTGAATTGCCTAAATTTGAACACTTTCTGAATGCTTGGCGTGAAGCGATTCTATCCCTTTCTTTAACCAATTGCTAATAACAATGCTGGCCTTTCTGTTTGATTTATCAGCTGACACACTAAAGCACGTTCCAATTCTTTAATTTCCCCGGCGTGTTTTGCTGCTCTGTACAGTATCTTCATTACTGCTTGATCCTTCTAAGTTCATTACTACATAAACCAGCTATGTCAAAACAGTTTGATTGTATTTTTGGAAGCACAGAAAAACAGCATCAAGTACATCAGTGAAATACTTCATAATGACCTCTGCTGTTATACTTCTTTTGGATCCATTAAAATTGTTTTAAATAGCAAGAGCCATAATAATAGAATAATAGGCAGCTCGTGGTAGCTCAGAGTGTGCCTGATGCTAAAGAAATTAATTTGCAGGTGTCCTTGATTCCTGAGTGCTTATTGCTGATGGCACTAAGTAGTGCTTGACTGGAGCATCCATCTGCTGCTCATGTCTCCAGCGCAGATATTTTTGCAGTACTTAGGAGCACTTACTCTTGCTCTCTTAATGTGAGATGGTAGCAGGAGCGTGAGAAGTTTCAGCAGTTCGCATCTGCTGAAGCAAAAAGGAAATGTTTGACTTTCTGCCCAGCATTGCTAAATACAGACACTTGGAAAATAGGGATGTAAAAATACTCTTTCCCTTGAAAATGTTCAGTGATGCCATTTCCCAGGATATACGGGCTGATTTTTGTTTTTAATAACATGGAGACAGGGGTTTTTTGGTGCTGAAATACGTGTGTTAGAATCAATTGTTTAATGTAGTCAGATGTAAATTGTAGCTGGGAAGTGCAAAGACTTGGGTGGCTTCCCAGAGATGCAGCAATTAGAGAGTGACATAATGGCGCTTTGATCATAGCTCGTGTTCTCTAGATCCTTACCTCACAAAAATTTGGTGAACACGTCCTTCTAGAACTTTGAAAAGCTGAGGATTATAGGTACACTAAATAATACCTTATGCTGTTTAATGCAGTGAGCAAAAACTACATTTCCACAGGCTTAGGCCTCACTTCAGCAAAACACTTCAGCTCCTATTTAATTTGATTTGCACGATAAAATCTTCCCTCTATCAAAAAAAGAGTGAGGGTAGCACTTATCGGGAGGTGCACGGTGACTCAGTTACATCTGACTCAACTCTACATCTCAGCTAAAGTCATTAAACTTTGCTGAAATATTTCAGTCAGGTTATTGAAACAGTTTAATTAATTTTAAACATTTATGAGTCACACTGTAACCGTGTGCCGTGACTCTGGGTGAGTGTGGTGGTCTGGTGTTACCCGCACCACCCGTCGCCGAGAAGGACCAGCAAATTTCCCATAAACAAGGTGGAAATGCCACAGTCTGGATAAAGGGCAATTAGGAATAACTTGAGCGGTCTGCACGTGCTCAGGTTCTGCCTGTGCATTTTTTCTGTGTTTTCTGGGGTTTTAACCCTGTTTGACACCGCGAGTGTTCTCCAGCCGTGTAGGTACCTACAGCTTTTGGAGTGGCAGTGGCTCTGCCCGTCACGTTTCACTTGGCAGAGGTGTGTAGCTGTGTGCCATGTTTGGGTTCAGACCAGGCCCAAAGCTGGCGCTGGGGGATACAGAATATTTTCCTGAATTTGGATTCTTTCCCGAATTGAGTTTGCAAGAAGGCTGGAGAGGGACTTTTCAGAAGGACATGCAGTGACAGGACAAGGCTTTACACTGAAGGAGGAAAGGTTTAGATTAGGTATTCGGAGGAAATTCTTGACTGTGAGGGTGGGCAGGCCCTGGCACAGGGTGCCCAGAGCAGCTGTGGCTGCCCCTGGATCCCTGGCAGTGTCCAAGGCCAGGCTGGACGGGGCTTGGAGCAGCTTGGGACAGTGGAAGGTGTCCCTGCCCAGGGCAGGGGGTGGAATGAGATGATCTGTAAGGTCCCTTCCAACCCGTTCTGTGAGTCCATGATTCTGTAATTTCTTTGAGGCCCAAAACTATGTCAGGAAACTGAACACCCTTTAAACTTTTCTCCTTTCTGAAGACCTGAGTTCATATTTGTCACAAACTTTTTTTTGGCTCGGTTCCTGTTCATTGTGGGTGCATCAGGAAACCTCTGATTTGGGAGAAAGTAGAATTTTTGTCGGGAGGGTGTGTAGACGCGGGCAGGAACCCTGCAGAGCCCACGGAGCACGAGGAGCAGCTCCCCGCGTCCAGTGCCCGGCTGCTTGGCGCTACCTTTGTTTGTCATAGCAAATAACCTTTGGCAGAATAACGTTGGTGGCTGTGTGGTGGTGCACACACCTGCTATAAATAGCACAGCCCTTTTAGCTGCTCATTAGTAATTTCCTGCACGGCGGACGCAGCATTGGGATGAATCTAAGGCACATAAATCTGACTCGCTTTATTAGGATAGGAAAAATCCCGAGTATGTTGCAGCAGAAATTCAGTCTAATGCAAGTAACAGCTGAAAGTGTTCTTTAAATTCCGTGGAGATTTGACTTTTTGAACAATTTTGGGGGATCGGAGCACTACGCAGTCTGAAAGCAAAGGCAAAGTATATGAGTGCCTTCATTGTTGGCCCAGATGGCATGACTTAATTAAATAAAATATCTGTGCTGCCTATGTGTTGATGTCTGACACTAGCCCTGGGCCAGGCTTGCAAATAACTGTGGTTTGCTAACGTGTGGCTTTTCAAACAAAATCTGTATTAGCGCTCATGAGCCGTGAGCAGTAATGTGGCCTGGGCTGGAGGCACAAGCTGGGTACTGAGTGATGAACAGAGCAAGGCTTGACGGAGGAATTCAGCAGCCTTTGGAGACGCTACATTTGGGATGGAATGTAGTTACCCTGACATCCTAGAAACTGGCCAGAGCAAAAAAGCTGAGCATCATTACTAATCGTTTTTTTCTTCTTTCAGGTAAACTCAGACCTTGGCTGGCGGCTGTTGTGTTCCAGTGGGGAGCCATGGCACCGAGGAGAAGGGCAGAAATAAGATGACCTTGTCTTCCAGCAGCCTCGGCACCAAGGCGGGTGTGTGGGCAGGGCGTGGAGGTGGCACCAAGGCACTCCTGATTTCACCTTGCTGGTGGTGCAGCTCCCAGCAGGACACAGCTGTTCCTCAGGAACACACTGCAGCCCCCTCGGTGCTGGAGTCAGTGAGGGAACACGCTGCAGCCCCCTCATTGCTGGGGTCCCTCAGGAACACACTGCAGCCCCCTCGGTGCTGGAGTCAGTGAGGGATGGCCAGGGGCAGTCACGGGGGCTGTGCCACAGCCCTATGCCATCCTGTTCCTGCAGTGGCATTCCTCAGTGGCGCCGTCCACCACCAGCATTTGGGCGAGGGATGGATACCCGGGGAAGCAGAGGCTTGGGATTGCCACAGTGGTGGTGTTTTTCCCTCCATTTCCCCAATGGTAAATATCAAGGTTCTACTTTGAGCTATAAAGAGAGAAGTTACTGTGAAAAGATGCTGTCTGAGGAGCAAAAACAGACAGCGTATTCATGTCTAGACTAAAGCATGTGCAAGTTTCCAGGTTGGAAAAAAGGTCCAAAGAGAAGTGCTGAAAGAAGACTAAGTCAAAGCTACCCCTGGCACCTGCAGCACACTGAGAACGTGGGTGACGTAGCTCGAGCAGGGGAGGTGGGCAGAAACCCATGGGGGGCAGGCAGAAGAATGGGCAGGAGAAGAAAGTTGCTGCAGACAGTGACAGGGATCCAGTGGTGATTGCTGCAGACGTTTGTTTCAATATGGAATTGCCATACCTGTGTTTTTCTTAAATTATCTTAGTTAAGAAATGGTGTTGTAATCCTGAGTGAGTAGAAATACACTGGCTGTTACATGGCTTTGCAAATGAGTCTTACACCAGGCACCCATCTGTGCACTCAAAAGTTGTGGAATCCAGTCCTTTATGTTCAGTTTGGCTTTTCCCCATGTTTTGTCTTCCCTCATATGAACTTCAAGAAGGGTTTACCTTTCAATTCTGAAATTTCACCTGTCAGTGCTTGCACATCTGTCCTTGCAAACAGAAGCACAAGTGTTGTCGTGGTTCAGAATGGATCTTCTGTTAATGGACCTGACCAAATGCTTCCAAAATTTCATAGAATCAGAGAGTCACAGGGTGACTTGCGTTGGAAAGGATCTTAAAGATCATCCAGTTTCAATCCCCTGCCATGGGTAGGGTCACCTTCCACCAGACCAAGGCTATCTTTTAGAGAATATGTGCAGGCAGATCCCAGATCCATCCAAACTGAGTCATTAGTCTAAAAACACCCTTTATATTACAGGAATCAGACATAAGGTACTGATGCTTGCTGTCTCAATGATAACCTAAAGGGATGCCTCTGAATTTTATTTCCTACTAAAAAGTTGCAGATCACTTGCATTAAGCAGAGCCAGTTGCCATCCCCACCTGGAAACGGAGCCATTTTTTTTTTGTGCTCACTTAAATCACTTGTAAGGCATGTTGAAAAATCTGAGATATTTCGTCTTGGAGCACTTTTCCTTTTTAGCTACTAATGCCCTTTTACTCACAAATAAATGAACATATCTGATCACACTTTGTAGCTGACAAAAAATTTCAAAAAGCAAGTCTGCAGGTGGGAGAGAAAACAGCATTTGTGGCGGGGTTTCCACCTTTGTCCCTTTTCACTGGGGTGATTTGGTTTGCAGTGTCCCATTCATTTAAACCTGGAACATGTGCTTTGCTTAACACATCTGCCTAAATTGCATTGGCTTAAACATAACTTAACCCCAGATTTAAAGGACCCTTACAGGTATTGGGTTGGGGTTTTTTTAACAATACCTTAGAATCAATTAAGGAAGAAACAGGTTATGCTTCAATGCTCCAACGATGTGGATTAAGAAGAAATTCTGACTGGGAGGGAAGAATGCAGGAGAAGGCTGCCCTGAGGCAGCCTTACTGTAAGAGCTGACAGGTCAATGCATACTTCAGTGCTTGCTAATTGACTTTTTTCAGCAGAAAGCTGAACCGATCATGGCACCTCCCTCCTCACGCAGCACACATGGATAATCGAATAAAACCTGCCCTACCCTCCTGCCATTTTTCTCAGCTCTGGTTCCTGGAAAATCGGGTAATGAAGTATTTCATAGCAGGGCAGACTTGCTCGTTGTTTGTTAATGGCAGTAAAGTGAAATACAGCTTAACCATGTTGAAGGGGGTAGTGCAAGCATCCTGGTGTGATGTGTTATATGTGAGAACGTCCTATACAAAAGATGCAATATTATATATAACTGTTAGCATATAAAATGATTGTATCACGTTTCTGCAGCCTGCTGTCCGTGACACTGAGCTCCAGAGCAGTGAAACAATTCTGCAGGGTTTGGGATGTGACAGTGGTTTGGCTTTGGGTTTTTTTCCTGGTCAGCTTTGATACTCTGTGAAAAGTACTGCAGTGAGGCCCAACATTAATGAGATTATTGTGGAAGAGTAGTGATGAGCAAGCAGAAGCTTGCAGCATGAAAAGAGTATGGCAGAGGAAAAATAAAGGCATTGAACTAGAATTAATTTTCTAATTTTTTTTAAGACTAGAACACTAACTAATGAAAATATTTGCAATTTGTTTAACAGGACAGTAACTCAGATTTGGATCTGTTCCACAGGTGCAGCCGGAGAATGTGGAGTTGGATTATTATAAATACATGTATAAAAAATAAAATAAATAAAGTAATATCAGTCCTCTGCCCCACCCTGGGTACTTGGGGGCCAAGAGCAGTGTCACTGCAGGAACAGGAGGTCTGGAGGGGAAGGTCCCAGCCAGGAGGGTCCCTGGGTGACCCCTGTGAGTTCTGCTGCGCTGACGCCACGATGGACACTGGACCCAGTGAGATTAAAGCTGCTCTGGACTGGATTAAAGCCAACACAGGTTGTTTTGTGTGGGCAGGCAAGTCTTTGCTGTTAAGGCTGGTTAGTTCAGGCAGTCTTGAGATGGCTCATCGATTTGGGAGCAGCTTGTGATAGTCTTACATCTCATTAGACTTTCACAGAATCCCCAAGCGTCCTGAGCTGGAAGGGACCCACAGGGATCACCGAGGCCAAGCCTCAGTGAATGGCCCATACAGGGATCGAGCTTTGGAGCAGCATTATTGACTTTGATGGATCTTTTTGCCCTTTTAAGGGTAAATAAGTCTATCTCAGTGAGACCCGTATGGACAGAGGTTATTAAAACCCTTCCAAAGCTTTCCTAGGCCTGGTGGGGACTCTTCCTGTTTCCTTTTTAGCTGCCAGCTTGGCCCTGGCAATGACATTTTAATCACATGTACCCACCAACGCCACCACCTTGTTTAGCCAGACCAAGAGGCTACAGCTCTGATCATTACATTCACTGCTCTTCACAATAAAACATTTGTGCTCAAGCTGTCAGTAAATGTTTCTGTTTAGCTGGTGATTTAGTGTCCTGGATTATGCTGAAAATACTTTGAACTGATGGTTTTCTTAAAAGGCCAAACCGCTTCTCATACTGCATCCAGTACGACTTTGAATGCACTGGGAAGGCTTATCCAGCACTGAATGTTTCTGCAGACTTCTAATAATATGTTGGGAACAAATTCAGAGAATGAAAAATTGCTGCAAAAGTTCTCAAAGTTCTCACACTTGATGGAAGACGAGGCAGATTTTATTATCCTTCCTCAGGATTAACAGTGCCCTTAACAGCAGTGGATTTCCCCATGTGGAAGCAAAGAGAGTCCATCCCTTAGCAGGTATTCACTTGCTTCTTAGGATACATTTTCCAGGTGATTTGTGGAGTTTTCACCATGTGCTTTCCATTAATCTTGGGATGAATGTCGTGCAAATCCCAAGCCAGCACTTGGAATATCTACCAATTAATTTTTAAAAGCAAAAATTCTTAGTAACTAGAGCTGGGACTACCTGGTACAAAAATCAGTTCTTTAGGCTAATTGTGAAGAAAAGTGTTAATTCTCGGAAAACAGATCCCAAAGTAGTTACCTAAAGTAGTGTTTTATCACCATTTATGACCAATCCCCTGGAAAGCAAAAAAAAAAAAGTGAAACCAACCAAAAAAAAAAAAAAAAAAAAAGAAAAACAAACAAAAAAAAAAAAAAAAAGAAAGCAAAAAAGAAATATTTGCATGTCTTTTAAGAGAGTAGGGGTAAGGTGAACATCTGTCTCTGGGAGTCCCTTTTCCTCCAAAAATTGTACTAGATTTTAAGTCCTGAGAGGTTTATTCCGCCCACTCACTGCAGCCCACTCAGGGGCACTTGCTCTTCATAAAGATAAACAGATTTGTCTCAATTTTGCAGGAGCAGGTTCTACTGTAGAGCAGCATAGGAGTGGGAAGTGTACCTCATAAGGATTGACGTTTGAAGAATATGGATTGCTGTTGCCAATATTTTTAGAGATATAGAAATATTCTGCAGCTTCTTAGGTTTATTGAAGAACTCCCCCAGGAAGAGATTCCTGCCACTACCCCCCAAAAAAAGGATAAAGAATAAAAGGTATTTCAAATACAGCTGGTTCTAAACACATCCCCTGTAGGGAGATGTGAATGTGGCACGCTGCTTTATTCCCCTGAATGGGTTTTGAATTGTGCGTGTAGTTTAAAATACGTTATTTTTGATACATTTGCATCTGTAGCTGTAATCCCAAGGAAATTTTCAGCAGTAATAAACCCAAAATTAGATAAAACTTGACTGTAACTATAAAATAGAAAACTTCTAAGGGCTAATGGTATAACGCAGTGTGAGCATTTTATTAGTCTTTCCTCTCAAAAATGTATTTAAATTAATTGGTTGATCAGTGTAGACTGAAAAGATTAAAAAAAAAATAGGAATTTTGATAAATGTGAAACATGTGCTTCACTACTTAAGCCCTGTTCTTGTGGTTTGCAGATGATACCAGGGCGTCCAATAATAATAACAGAACTGCACAGAAATCAAAGTATGATTTATTTTAAACTGCTTCATGAAGACAAAAGCTGCCAAATCACTAGCAGATTCTGCTGTGAGTGTTTTACTGCTCCTTCTCCCTGGACACTCGCACTTAAGCAATTTCTTCAGTTCCCAAATTACAATAAATCCTTACCGTGTCGTGGAGCAGAGTCTGTAATTCCTTCTCTGGAGGTGCCTGCGGCGCTGCAGAAGGAAAACTCCCGTGCTGTTGCCGCTTCCCGCACCCCGCGCTGCCGTGTAAATCCCGCGTTATTCCATTCCCGCTAGGCATTGCCATCTAGCGGCCCGCGGGCCCCGTGTGCGGCAGCGGGTCTGGCCACGGGCATCGGCCGGGAATGGCCACGGGCATCGGCTGGGAATGGCCACTGACATC
>VZTA01026180.1:77732-97732 GCA_013398855.1 Mohoua ochrocephala
GGCCACGGACATCAGCTGGGAATGGCCACTGACATCGGCTGGGAATGGCCACGGACATCGGCTGGGAATGGCCATGGACATAGCTGGGAATGACCACTGGCATCGGCTGGGAATGACCATGGACATGGCTGGGAATGGCCACTGACACCGGCTGGGAATGGCCATGGATATCAGCTGGGAATGACCACTGGCATCAGCCAAGTCCTGCCGAGCACTGCCCCAATGGTGGCTCTTTTGATCACTGTCTTGGGACAGGACTGAAGCCCTGTGGCAAGGATCTGCTGATTGCACTGCCACGTGCACGTGATTTAACATTCCTTTTTACTTTCTTGTGGATAAAGGTTCATGGGGTAGAAAGAACCAGGCGAGGTACAACCAGAGCCATTGGCTTTTCCCTGTGGTGTGGAACCCTGCTCAGCTCAATCAGTGGAGAGGCAGAAATAATTAGTGCCAGGTTTGCATGTTGGCATGACTTCCTGCCAAGGACTGTAAAAGATTATGAAGAATTGGATCATCATTCTTGGCCAAAATTCTATCTTCTGGGAGCTCAGATAGTGATAGGAAAAGGGGGAACAATTTTAAACTAAAAGAGGAGACATTTAAATGAGATATTAGGAAGGAATTGTTCCCTGGGAGGGTGGGCAGGCCCTGGCACAGGATGCCCAGAGCAGCTGTGGCTGCCCCTGGATCCCTGGCAGTGTCCAAGGCCAGGATGGACATTGGGGCTTGGAGCAGCCTGGGACAGTGGGAGGTGTCCCTGCCCATGGCAGGGGTGGCACTGGATGAGCTTTAAGGTCCCTTCACCCCCAAACCATTCTGGGATTCTGGGATTTTGTGGTTCAATTTCCAGACCTCGCAATAAAGAGAAGCAGCTGTAGCAGTGCTCTGAGGGGTGGCTGCTCATCGAGATCGGGTAAGTGGAGTCTCCCCTGCCCATCACGTGGGAGTCTGGAAAGGCTTTTTCAAAATCCTCCATCATTTCCTTCAACACAGGTCAGTAATTAAATCCTTCAGTCCTTTACGAAGTCATTATACCAATCTATTTCCCACAAAGCTGCATTTGGGCATAGTTAATTTTTACACAGTTTGTGTGCGGGAAGAAAAAGCCACCAAATCCCAACTTTTCTTGAGATCAGTAAAAATAATTGCTACAGTGGTTGCTCAAAAATATTTCTGAAACAGTAATAGGTGAGCCACACACAATTGTCTTACCTTTCAACTGTTACCAGAGCTGTTCTAAAAAACCCAAGCAAATATTTAAATATTGATTTTCTCATAACAAAATTACAGTGTTGAAGGTCTCTTTGTGCTGTGCTTTCCATCAGGATCCCGTGTGTCTCTCTCGCCAGTGGGCTCCCGAGCAAACACTGCCTTGCCAGCACAACAAGTAGCAAATATGGGGCAATTTTAGAGCAGGACTTTGTAGTGATTTTTCACAGTGGAGTGTGTGTACATAGAAGAATCTCAAGGAAAACAATCGTGAGAAATTTTAAAAATATATATTAAAATGTAGTAATAACATTAATAGGATATAAATGTAGAAGAGGCAAATAAAAATTTAGTTCTCATTTTTGTTACTCAATACTAATTTTTAAGTGATTTTTTTTTTCCCCTTGAATTATGCTTTATTTCATCACTAGCTAGGAGAAAATCAAAGGAAAAAATATATACAAAAGGATTTGAAGAAGTCATTAATAAACTGTACCTGTCTGTACAGAATCACATTCTGGCAGTGAAAATACAGAAGCTGTTTCAAAGAGAAATCATTAGAAACCACAGAAACTGACATCAAAACAAAACTCTGATCTGCTTCTTAGCTGTAAGTCAGCATCTATTTGTACTAGCTGAGATTTTACTGTCTGGTTAACCAAAGAAAACCTTTATAATAACTGAATAAAGCCTCTATAATTCATATCCTGCGGGTTTTGTACTGATAGAGTGAGCAAATATTGAGCATTTGATACTAAGAGAAGAAAAATCCAGCAGCTGGAGATCAGCCATGGAGAAGTCATTGTCAAGTAAGGGATTCTCTAAATTCAGTATGTTTTAAGTGCAGGTATTTTACATTAGGTGCTGAACTGCAGCTGCTGAGGGTTTAGTATTTTAAATTTTTATTTTCGGAAGTGTTATAAAGAACGAAGAAAGTTTTCTGCTCACCTCAAGTTATACAGTGTGTGATCAGCAAAGGCAGAGATCTGAGTATTTAAGGGCTGAGCTTTGGATCGGTAAGAACCAGTCATTTTAAAAAAAGGCTTAATTTTTTTCCTGCAACTTTCTTATCTGTTTGAATCAGAATTTTGTGGAAAGCACCAGTGCGGTCCCAGTGAAGTTACTACTTGAGAGCAAGGGCATGTGGCAAACTCCCAGCTTTGAGGGGAACCAAAGTGGATGGGCTCTGGTTTCTCTAGGCTGCAGTGACTTGCTCGGGGGGTCGGTGGTGCAGACCCAAGCCCAGAGCTCTGTCCTGTGACCATTTCCGTGCTCCATCCCCCCGGGTGCCGTGCTCGTGGCATTCCTGCCTGCTGCTGCTGACAGGGGCTCGCCGTAACAGTTGGCAGCGTTCAAGGGGATGCTGTTGCAGATCTGTTTGTACAACGAGTTGTAAACTGGGCTGATCTTGTTTGAGGTTCCTGGGGTTTCCTCCCTTTTGTCTCGGGCTCTTTCAGCACCACTGGCGCGTGCGACGACTGCGGCTCTCGGAGAATAACCTGGATTGTGCCTTGCACCTGCTTGCACTTAGGAAAAGAAACATTTGTCACTCTTATTTATGTAATTGCTCAAATTGCATTTTAATTCTAACAGCTTAAGTATGTTGGTGGAGAAAAATGTTTTCTGAATGAAAGCTTGATCAAATGCCCAGGGAGGTGGTGCAAGTCTTTCCATCGACTCAAGAGATTTTGTTTCAGGCATTTTATTTAAACAGTACTCCTCTCAGCCATAACTGAGCAAAGTTACACGCTTTTCATAAAAGAAACTGAACAAAAATATTTCAACCAGCAATATTTACCATAACCTTTTAAGGAAAATTACTGAAAATTGAATCTTTCCATTTTATAATTTTGATGCAATTTAACGTATAAAGAAACCTGATACAGTTCTTTAAAAAAGCAATGTATCTGCTTCAGTGTTACAAAACTGAATTTCTTCTTGCTAAAATGGAAATTGGATTAGATTCTGCTGGAGTAAACTCAACAATTGCTTAAGTTCTTTTGTGTTATTCTTCATTCCCATTAATAGGAATAACATGATACCTATACCCAGCAATTCCCATCACTGCGGGCTCTTAAATAAACATTAGGAAATATTAGTCTCAAAGTTAAAGGCTCCATTTAGCACAGTGCTCAGCTCTGCATTTTAGATTTGCCAGCCGGACTGGCAGCCCGGATTTCTTTGACCACTCATTACACTAATGCTTGCAGGCTTTCCTGGCAGGGCTCCTTACGGAGCTGAGCAGGTTCAGAATGTATCGGGAGGCCTTATCACCCAAAGTAAACACTCCAAGCATATTTCCCCTTTGCTGAAAGATTTACATTAGTTCCCTGTTAGGCAGCGTATCCATTACAGAGCTGCATTTCCTACGTGTCATAGGTGTGAGCTTCCCCTTTTCCCTCACCCCTGCCCGCGTCTGAAGAAGATATAAAAGGAGGATCTGGCTACATTTATTTCACTGAAGTATTTTAAACTGTTTAGGTGAAATCTCGAAGGTGCTAAATCACAGCAGTGTTAACATCCTGAGGTGCGGGCTTTGATGCCCTCGGTTGTGGCAAACAGCACAAAACTCCGCAAACTCTTCCAAGCACTTCCTCGGGGCTACCGTGTAAACAGCACTCAGCTGATCTGATAAACGCGATCTGCGCTGTCTGTTCTGAGATACGCGATCCAGAGCTTATCTCGGTAACAATCCAGGCAATTTGTTTACCGATAAGCAAGTGCAGAGAGGAGTCACGTTTGAAGGAGCGATTTTGGGCAGAACTCCGCGGCTGCAGGAGCAGCTCCAGGACACCCGGCTGGGGATGAGAGCCTGGCCCGGAGCCCCGCACTGCCGGCACAGGGACAGGGACAGGGAAGGGCACGCAGGGACCCCGAGCGCTCCCAGCCCGGCACAAACGCTCCGCTCTGCTTCAGGTCCTCACCACCTCAAACTCAGTCCCTTCCTCAGGTACCAGACAGAGCCACACAACGCTCTGGGCTGGCAGAGACCTCAAGGCTCACCCAGTTCCACCCACCAGGAGCTCCTGCCGGGCCATGACTGTCTTGTCCCGAGTTCACTTCCACAAGAAATGGCCTTTTTTTTTGAGTTTAAATATATTCCAGTTGTGAACAGAGCCCTTTAATGGTACAGCAAATTGAGTTTCTCTATTGTGTGGTTTTGGGGGTTTCTGCTTTGATGGCTTTTAAAGTTCTCATTCTCTGTACTAAGGAAAACTCCGACATATTTTACACAGCTGCCGTTTCAAATTCCAGACATTTGACGTAATATTTTTGCTATGAAATTCCAGAATATCACTGCTAACTGTACTTTATCAAGGAAAGGCTCACTGAGCACTTCAAACCCAATAATTTTGATCTACCTTAACAAAAATTTCTGTCTAATCTGTCCAGCTCTTTGGCAAATGCTGTAGCCAGCTATACTGAGATTTATATATATGGATATGTCTGTATGTGTATAAAAATATAACTTTTATATATATATATATATATATATACACACACACACACTGTCCTAGCTTAGAATCTTCCATTTTCTGCCAATTAAATGAGAACAGGCGATTCTCTTTGAAATTCTGGATGAAATGTGAATCTTAGCCCAGTGTATTCCAGTTTGCCAGATAATGATGGTACAGCGTAGAGCCTTCAGCAGCTCCATGTCCAGTGTCAACTGAATATCCATGGAATCAACCCAAGTTTGGGCTGAATTCATTTTCCATGTCAATAGCCAGCTGCTACTTGAAAATATTTCTTTTGTAATAATTCAAAATTTTGTATTTAGCAAAATGTGAGTTAAGAAAACCACAGCATGATGGGTTTGGTTACAAGAATGGTTGTGAAAATATTTATTTTCTATTTACTTTTTACTTAGCTCTTCGAACCTCAGAAGCCTGGGCTTAGCAGTGAGTTATCTAATTATTTTGAAAAGGAGCAGGATTTTACCCTTGCAAATATATTTAGCCTTTCAACAAACACATTTTGAAGATAACCTCTTCATGTTGCCTTGATTTATAATCTTCCTGATGCTTTTATGGTTGGTGAGAACAACATTTGGCTGGGACACGCAGAAGCTGGAAAGTGCTTTGTTCCAGAGGAGGTATTTTCTACCAAAATTTTTGTTTAATTCATGACAGGCTGATTTATGGAAGGATGTATTTTTTTCATTCTGGATTTTGGTAGAATTCAGTGTTGAACCATTGTTTCTTCTATCTGTGTTATTTTTACTGGGACTAATACCTGCCATTGTTTCTGTAACTCCTGGGCCTTGCCTTTTGCTTTGCTGGTTCTTTTCTTCCACAGCAACAGCGACCTTTAAGTGGCAGCTGACAGGGCAGATTTTTTTACTAGAATAACATAATTAGTGTTTAAACCTTATATGAGTACTTCTGTCAGGTGTCACACAGTTAAAATTCCATTTGCCAAAGCCACGTTATACGGTATCAGTGATTCCTGTACTGTAAACACGGTTCCTGGAGGCAACTGGAGATCTCTGAGCTCTGCCAGCAATGCTTAGAAAGAAATGTCAGCACACGAAGGGAATATCTGAATTTTCAGCTTCCTGGGTGTACAGCAAAAATGTCCGTTCTGAAAGTGCATTTCATTCCACGTAAAACCATCGAGTGGCTGGGACAGACAGAAACTCTCTCAAGAGTCTGTTCATTCCCTGTGGCTGAGTGGGTGATTCTGTGAGATACGGCCTTAAGCTGAATGAGGGTGGATTTAGATGGGATATTGGGCAGGAATTGTTCCCTGTGAGGGAGGCGAGGCCCTGGCACAGGGTGCCCAGAGCAGCTGGGGCTGCCCCTGGATCCCTGGCAGTGCCCAAGGCCAGGCTGGACACTGGGGCTGGGAGCAGCCTGGGATAGTGGGAGGTGTCCCTGCCCATGGCAGGGATGGCACTGGATGGGCTTTAAGGTCCCTTCCCATCCAAACCATTCTGGGATTCTGTGATAAGAAAAACATGATTTGATGTTTTATTTATGATCCTATACATACATACACATCTACACATCTTTGCATGCTTGCTTAAAGAATCGGTCTGCAGGAAACAGATTTCAGGAACCTCACGTGCTCATGCAAAAACTCAGCTTGACAAAGAGATTCTTGCATTTGGTGAGGTGCTGAACCTCTCTCCAATTCCAGCTCTGCCATCTTATCCCCACTGTAGTTCTGTGCAGCTTGTGTCTGTATCAAAATCCACATCTAAGCAGCAATTTAGATGTGCTTGTGCTTTTTCAGAGCCTGAAAACTCTTCCCATCAGCAGCAAAACAAAGAACAACGCTGATACTTTCTTCACAGTGAAGGCCGGGAGAGATTTTAAAATGTAAATTTAGATTAAACAATCAAAACTTTTGCAACTTGCTTATGTCTTCTGTCATAGCATGAAGGTCAAATGTATCTGTGCTTTAATGGCTTTGAATGTGGCTCCTTGGAACCAGTGATATATTTGGGTCAGTGACCACAGAAATGAAAAATCATGGCTGTGCAAGTCTTTCCTTTAATTCCTCACGCAAAGGTTTCCTCAGTTCCTTTACAGTACATGTCAGCCAATAAAACAGCAATGTAATACATTAAAGGAAAAGAATCTGGTCAGTACTTTGGGCCGGGGCTGGCCTGTCTTAGATCTCACAGAACTTGGGGAAGCTTGTGCTGCTATTACTGATTCTGCATGTGATAAGCCAAATTTTGCTTGTCTTAATCAGGTAATCATCCTGCAGATTGCAGCGAGGCAGCTCCCCTGATGGAGTGCAGCCAGTTTTTGGCACATGAAGGACTTTTCTAGTTATCAAAAGCAACAGCCTAAATGTGACACAGCATTGGATCCCAGCTCGGAGAGGAGAGGGAGGGTTGGATGCAATCACACTTGGGTGTCTCGGCAATGCTATTAATAAGCGTTTGAAGATGTGAAAGTGGGAACTTGGAAAGCAGGCCACCACATACTCAAATATAGATGTGGATTTAATACAGCTCATTTGTTACTGGTGATTGCTTGGAGGCATCGTGGACAAAATCCTTAATGTAAGAGGAAAAAGTGTCGGCTGTCACGTTCGGTTCCAGCTTTAATTTCAATTGCCTGAGCAGGAGCAGCTGCGAGTTGCTATCAGGCATATGAAGTTTTTAGTGCTAAAAAGGCAGCTGGGCTGGAAATAGCCCAGAAGTACATATCCATTTGTCTGGTTAACTTCAGCACTTAGACTATCAATCAGGTCAGCCTAAAGAGAAATGAATGACATCAGTCAAAACAATCGGATATCTCTGTGCAGTGATTAGCTCCGTGTAGTACAAAAACTTAAATAATTTGTTCTTTGAAAATGTGATGATTGATTGGCTTCCATTAGGCTTGGATTTTAAAACATTCCATGAACTCTCAGATAAAATGGCACTAAAATGTTATTGCAATAACCAAATAAATCATATTAGACTATAGTGTATATAAGTACTTTAAAACATTATAGATACTAGAATTCTGTGTATAATAAAAAGGTGAAGAATGTAATCCATGAACTTTTTTTTTCTCATCTCACACCAGCATTATCCATGGCTGCTTTCAAGGATAATGTTCCTAAGGAGATGAATTTTAAGTTTTGCTTCAATACATTATATATACGTATGTAAAAGTCGTGCAGTTTGGATGTGTTTGGCCAAAGGGAGGTGTTTTAAACTTATCTCGGTGCAGAACTTATCTGAGCTTTTGATACTGGTGCTGGCTGTTCGACTGGAGTTCAGCCTGGCAGCTGGGAAATGGGCTGTCACCATTCCAAAGCGGTGCCTTTTCCAGCACCAGTTTTGGGCTCCAGTTCATTGTCCTGTTGTTCTGACCAGAGAATCCCTGACATAAAACAATGTTTAGCCTTGAATCTCGTGTAGAGGAACGAAACAAAGCCTTGCTCTGATGTGTAGGGTGACAGTGTGGTTAGCACTTGAAATTTATGATCGTTTTCCTAATATTTCACTTTTGCCTACTGATCCAGACTCTGCAGGCAAATAATTCTGTGAATCATCTCTTACTTCCAAACAAACCGTAGGCCCAGTGCATGCGAGACTGCCTAAATATTGGAAGCCTTATGGATCATAAATCAGAAGGCAAGGAAAATAATCCCATCAAAAAATGTTTTGCTTCATTATTTCAGGATTTAGTCATGGATTTGAAGCACTGGTGTTGAGCTTAAGTAATTGGTGCCATTGTAAATCAAAGGCAGCAGCACACATGCAGCACACACGGGATTTCCAGCGAAGTCACTTGGCAGCACGTGGCTTTTCTGCTGGTGACTGATGCTGCCTTGGAATTGATTTTCTAATGAGAGCGAATGGAGCGTATTGACAAGATCCAGACACCTCCCAGGAAGTTTTTGGAGGTTTTACACGTGTGATTCCATCAGCTGTTGTCTGAATTGGATTACCTGTGTTCTAGGACACTGCCTCACAGTGGAAGTGCTGACGCCAAGTTGTCACCTTTCTGCAGTGAGCGCCAGACTTCAGAGCAAGTGTCACACCTGGGACTTGCCTCTCCCTGCAGAGCCAATGGAAGCTTTAGGAAGCTGTGAGGGAGTCATGGGACCTCCAACCTGTCTATATTCTTTAATAAATCCATTCTTAATTAATAAACAGGATAGTTCAGTTTCTACATTTTCAGTCTTGAGACGGGAAGGCTGAAGGGAAGCTCGGCCGTGTGTGCAAATACCTGCAGGGACAGCAAGAGACAAGGAGGGAGCCAGAGCCTCCAGTGGCAGGATGGGAGGCAGAGGTGGAGGCCCTGGAGGTTTATAGGGTGGTCAGACACTGGAACGGGTTGCCCAGAGGGGTCATGGAGGCCCAGTGTTGGGGGTAATCAAAACCTGGACACACCCGTGAGCAATCTACCCAAGGATTCGGGCTGGGTGATCTCCAGGGTGGCAGGAGCCTCAGCAACCCCGTGATCCTGATGCAGAAATTCCACGGCAATGAGATCTGCAGCAAGAGGTGGCCAATCCTGTCACTAATGGCTGTACACACCTCCTGAGTGGCACCTGTACGACGTGTGCATCATCAGAAGTGGAGATTTCATTCTGTCTCTCCTAAAGCCATGTTCGATATTTATCATTCACCGATGCCTACAAATTGCATGTCCAATTTAAGCTGCCCGTTAGGCTTGGCTTGTCAGCTGGGCACCAGGGTTAGAACTTGTCCTTAATGCCCAGAGCAAGCACAAAGGCTGTGCTGTGGAATTCTGCTGAAGTGGGCTGCTATTCCTGCATAGCCTCCGTGTTGTAAAGCATTGTATTCTGAATTTACATTGTTTATGGAAAGCAGCAGATGAAATGTTAGGTCCTGTCTTAGGGCACCAGTTTGTGGTCCAGCTCAGGAGCCTGTAGTTCTGGCCAGAGAACCTCTGACCTATAGCAATGTTTAGCCTTGAATCTCGTGTAGAGGAAAAAACCAAACCAAATCTCCACGTTCTGAAAGTTTGAGGTTCTTTGAGTCTTTGGGAAACACTGTATGTGGAAAAATGTTTAAATTCCTGGAAGCTGGTGAGATCAAAGCTAGAGTTGTGCTGTGTTGAATTTCCTGATGATATTTGCAGATAATATCTATTGCTGCTGGCTTGTTTTTTGATTTTTTTCATGGTAGATTATTTGGAATTGGGCTCTTTGAAGGGAAACAAGGAATTTGCTGTGCACTTGTGCAGTGCCCTGCTCAGTGGGGCTGCTGTGACAGCAGCAGGGCCCCAGCACGGGGGTGCAGGGGGATCCCACTGCCTGCACCTTGGGCACAGGGTGGACTTTGGGCATGAGGGAAGGGAATGACTTCTCACGCTTTGATAACTGAGCTCTCTCCTACCTCTCACAAGAAATTCTCACCTTCTGTTTGTGGCAAACTTCTGCTCTGCGTATCACTCATGTCACTGTCAGGAATGCACTTAAAAGCAGGGCTCATTCTTAAAAACACCGATCAAAACCACTAAAAAAGTGGAGAATTTGTGAAATATATATATGTGAAACAAATATGTGAGACCTGGTTGTGATTACACCCTGTCAGTGTGGAACACATGTCCCAGAACAGCACCAAAACCTTGAAGAGTGTTTTAAAATACAGATTAAATCATTGGTTGCAAGTCCTTCGTGTGACATCTTTGTAGTTCTGTGCATTTCCAGTGAGTGAGAGGTCCTCTTGGGTTGGTCACAAAAATGTCATTGCTTGTCCAGAAGAGATGTTGGTTATGCATCTGTTGGGCAAGAAATAAATACCATCTGAGGTATGTCACTAAATTATGAAGTAAGTCAGGACTTGCTTTTTTTTTTTCCAGCGTGGGAAGTATTTTTAGCTGGAAAAACTACTCCTTTACTACTGAGAACCTGATGTTCAGATTCTATTAGCAGCTTTCCCAATATCTCCAGAATCACTTTACATCATCGTCGTTTGCCAAAAGGCTGAAGTTCAGGGAAGGTTATATTTGGATTTTCACTATTATCTTTCATTTTCTCATGATTCATCTTTCTTCAAACATACAACTCCTTTGGGATGAAAACTGTCATGTTTGTTCATGATGCAGAAAGCTTGTGGGAGAGGTTGAAGGAGTAGGGCTGCTTGTTCTCTTCTTTATCATTGCCTTTTACTTTTCCTAAAAGCTGTTTCTCCATTAAATGGATTTGTACAATGTGTGCCTGTCTTTTCTGGCCTTTGAAACATCTTTAAATATCCTCCTCTTGTGATTAGGTAGATATTCAGCCTATTAAAAATGCCAAACAAACAAATTTTTGTTTTATTTAATTGTGTTGAGCTTTTTTTTGCTTTTATTTCTTTTATACTCACATTATATTCCACCATGCATTTCTATCCTAAATTTGTGACTGAAAGTACATCCTTTCCTCTGGCCCCCTTCTGGCCATGCTTTTAATGTTCATTTCCCCTACATGCTAGGGAAAGTTAGTTCTGCTGAGTGATGTGGAGTAGACTGGACACACATTTATAAATCTTTCTTATTAACCAATCTCTTTATTTCTAAATCCATACCAGCCCAGGAAAATCAGAGCTCTCTTAGAGAACAGATGAGGAAAAGTGATACCGGTGATTACACATTTCCTGAAAACTATCACACTCTGCCATGGCTTTGTTTAGGTTACAAAAAGGCTCAGTGCAGGATCCAGCCAATAATTTGGTTGGGATGGACCAAGGCTGTCTGCACAAACCACATAATATGTAAGATGGTTGCCAATTCCGTTGAAATACTTTTTAGGAGTGAAAAAGAGAAGTACTGGCCAAGCTGTTGGGGAGACAGAAAGCAAAGAAACAAGACAGACTTGGGCAAGCCCTCCTGCAGGCCTGCAGGTAAGAAAATTCACCTGAAGCATCCCCCAATACCCACCTGTTCAGTATCAGTCCTACATTTACCACCTTGAAAGCTTTTCTTCCACTCAAGGCAGGTTCTTTCCTGCTGGGGAAGAGAGATCCAGGTTTAATGCTGAGCTGTGTCGGCATCCTTCATCCCAACTTCGGGCAGAGTTCTTTGGGGTCGGCATCCTTCATCCCAACTTCGGGCAGAGTTCTTTGGGGTCAGCATCCTTCATCCCAACTTCGGGCAGAGCTCTTTGGGACTGCAGCACCGATGGGATGTGGAACACCACCCACAGGGTAGTGCAAGGCAATGATGCAGGGCAGATGATAACGTGCAGGCCGCTATCACTTGAAAGTAAAGGCCCTCTATAAAAAGCGTTAGTGATGGAAACAGCATCGTCTTTTGGTACTTCATGGTTGGCCTTACAGGATTTATGCTGGTTTGCAGTGATTTGTGAATATTCTCCATTCCTGTCTGCCACTGGGGGCTGTGTCCTGAAGCTGCCCAACCCTTCTGCTTGGAATTAGCCAGATCTGTTCATAGCAGATTGCCAGCCACAGCTTTGGGAGAGGCGATTATCAGTTCCAATTGTCTGCCAAGGTCTGGGTTTGCCTGCCTGGTCATTAAGCACATGTCAGACCCGAGTAGTTGGTAATTTCTGCAATTAAGGCCACCATTATTGTTTCCTTTACTTAAACAGGGAGCCCAAATTACACTGTTAAATACAACCACGGGTTGTTCCCACACACACTCGGGGCCGGCGCTGCAGAACAGCGTTAATCCTACGAGAACGCACCATTAATGAGATAACAGTGGGCTGGGATTGCTACTGTGAGCTCAGACCTTGAGTGATCACATCCTCTCGAAGGCTCTTTGGGAAAATCTCAGAGAGCAATCAAAGGAAGGGTGTGGAATATTAAGAACTGATACATTTAAACCTGTTGCTTAAAATGATGTGCGTGCTCAGGGATGTAGAAACATGATTAAATAATTACATACGGCCAAATGAAACCCTTTATTTTCCGCCTGTTAATACTAAGAACTCAACTTCTTATTTGAAAAAATGAAGAAGGATTCATTAATAAGCTCTGTAAGGAATAATACTTCATAGTACTTCAGCTCTCTTCTCATTAACAGTTGAAGTGAATGATCTTCCCACTCAGACCATTCCCTCATTCTAAGATTGCTGGTCGCACCAGGAATTAGGCACTAAAGCAGTCCTTAAAAACTGCTATGGAATATTTGGTCCTAGGAGAGAAATGGTGACTTTTTAAAATTCTTTGCACCTGCACAGAGAATGGTAGAACCAACTTCTACATACTGTGATCTATCACATCATCCTTAACACACCATCCCAAATGATGGGTTCTTCCCCCAGAGGGTGCTGGCACTGCCCAGGCTCCCCAGGGAATGGGCACGGCCCCGAGGCTGCTCCAGGAGCGTTTGGGCAGCGCTGCCAGGGATGCCCAGGGTGGGATTGTTGGGGTGTCTGTGCAGGGTTTGGGGTTGGGCTTGGCTGTCCTTGTGTGTCCCTTCCAGCTCGGGTGATTCATGTGGCTCTCTAATCTCACAATGGAAATTCTCTCTCCAACACATTATCTATTTAAAAACCCCCAACCTGACTCCCCCAAAGGCTGCCCTTGTCTCTGCAGAGATGTTCCTCCTGTGCCCTAACACAGTCTCGTAGGGCTCTCTGCTTCAACAGCTGCCTCAGGAAGTGGTGAGTGCAGTGGTCAGCTCCGCTGGGGTGAGGGGTTCAGGGCTTGCAGGACTGGGTTTGCAGCCCCCAGCCCCACAGGCATCAACCATGGAAACAGATTTACCGAGTGCATAAAGTCACAAACATGCCTGACTGTGAGGGTGTGAATGCTGGGGGCAGGAAGCAGGGTTTATGTTGTATCTGAAACACTTGCAGCACTCTGTAAACAGCTTTTAATGGCAATACACGTTTGGGTTTTGTTATCAGGCTGTGTGCTCCCTGTTCCACCTCAGTGCTGTCATCTGCGCTGCCGTCCCCACGAAGCTGCCAGCACACGCGCCGCTGAAATTATCATTTTCATTCTTGTTATCAAAATATTTTACAAAGACCAGCAGCAGAAGGGAAATATTTTACCCAGAGGAGCTGAGATGAGGCAGGTTTTTAACAGAGAGGCCTCATAGAGAGCTCGTGACATTTACACTCTTTGTGACACTTCATATCCCCTTGTTATAACACCTAGTTAAGGTTTTCCCTTTATGGTCTTTCAGGCATGGAGCACCTTATTAATGTCAGGCCTCCGGCTCTCCCGGCCAGGCTTGGCTGCTGCTGCTCCCACCAGCCCTGCCTGCCAGGATAATGATTTTGGGGGTGCCTGGAATTAAAGTTAAGGGGCAGCTCACAGTAGCTGTGAGTGGGGTTTGTGCTCTGATAACAGAAAGTGCTTTATTGTTCACGCTGAAGTTTGGCAGGATGCTCGAGTATTTACGGCAGCCCTGGGAGCTGGGGTGGTGCTTGGCAGAACTGGCTCCTTGGTCAACACTTGGAAATCGCCTGCTGCACAACAGGAGCTTTTCACTGGGTTGCAATAAACTCATCTGCATTGAGAGGTGGCCTGCAAACCCCACAGCTCCCTTCTCTCCCTACCGAGTCTTTGATTTGGGGGAAATGACTCCGAGTCCGAGCAGTGCAGCTCTTGCCTGCATTTGCAGTGATTGAGCCCAAATACAAATGGCTGCAGCAAAAGGGCTGTCCAGCCTGGATCAAGAGAGACAGAGGCAAAATTATTTCAGAGCATCCCGGAATTGTTTGGGTTAGAAGGGACCTTACAGATCATCTCATTCCACCCTCTGCCATGGGCAGGGACACCTCCCACTGTCCCAGGCTGCTCCCAGCCCCAGTGTCCAGCCTGGCCTAGGACACTGCCAGGGATCCAAGCCCTGTTGGGGTTTTGTGTCCAGCCCTCTGAAGGGGAGGCCAGAAGGGTCTGACTGCCCCACCTCCCACACAGGGAATTCACGTTTTCAACACACAACTCGCTGTGTTGGGGAAAGTCTGCGAGTGTTTCGTGCTCTCAGGAAAATGATGAATGGCTTTGCACCTGCCCAGGAAGGAAACTCGTGCCTTTGTGGGGTCACAGTCCAGCAGCACTCTGCCAATGAGCTGTGAAGGTGAATACCTGTCCCCCGAGCCTGCACGCCTCGCACAGGCCTCTCCCCTCCAGTGCTGGGTGCTGGGATGTTTCACTGATGTATTCAGTGACGCTCAGCATTTTGGAACCAAAATAGACAGATACCTGCTCATCCAAAAGGCATTTCCCCCTCTTACCTCCCACCCTTCTTTCTTGCTGTTAGAATGTACATGCACTACAGTTTCTTGACCCCAGAAGACTCTGCAAGTGCATAAAATAAATGCCTACATGTAAAGACTGCCTTTTCCTATGCTGCATTCTAAAATACTCATTATTCAAGCTTTAAAAACATTAAAATATGCATTCATCTCTTCTAACTAAGCATCTTTCCTGTGATCTTTCCATGTATTTGGGCATTTAGAGGCCAGATTCAAGCCAGTACGAAGCAGCAGAGCATTTTCTGGTAAACAAGAAGAAGTTTTGGGCAGTTTCCTTGGTGTCAGTCACTCACAGGAGGCAGGTAACAGGAGCAGCCGTGAGGAGGGGGACCCCTGGAGCCCTGGAGCCCTGGCAATGCTTCCCCTCCGTTGCTGGCCCCTGTGTGAGCCACACCTGCCATCGCTGTTGCACAACTCCCCTGGGAGGAGCCACAAGGGTTTCTTGTGCTGGTAAGTGCCCAGAAGGGCCCTTGGCAGAGTTTATCCAGTGAACCCTGGGATGTGGGTACTTCTCCAGACTGTGCAACTCTGCTGCCAGCAAAAACACCAGCAGCATTGGAGAGGTGGGGGCAGACTGAAATCTGACTTATTTGGCTTTTTTTCCTTCCTCCAGAGCTGGTGTGTGAAGGGCCAGATCGATTCACTTTTGAGCTTTGCTGTGCCCATTTATTGGTGTTCCAGGTGAATTAGGGTTCGTGTCTGTCCTTCAGTTTAAAGTGGACACACATTTGTTGGCAGTCACAAGTCCATCAGTGATTACTCATTGGTTACCCAGCTTTGGGGATGGGATGTTATCTCACAGCCATTAATTATGCTTTCCAAATAATCTTCAGTTAAGATTTAGGATGACAACTGCTCTTTAGTAGTGGGATATATGGGAAGGAAAAAAAAAAAAGAGGTGTGTTTAAATTGCTGTAAAACCCCACATTATTCCATTATGAAGATGAAAAACAATCTACATCCTTTGTGTTCTTACGCACTCGGTTCCTCTCTTCCCAGCCGACTTTTCAGGAGCGTGTGAGGCAGAAAGTGAATTGCCAGGAGGGTATAAAAGGCAGCTATGGCCCAATAAGCCTCTAATTCATTTTGCTGACAGCTCCCATCCCTGTAATGGATGCAGCCACTTACTGCAGCTGCTGACAGCAGCCATCAGGGAGGTGTAGGGCGATGAGACTTCTGTATCTTCTCAAGGTCCCAAAGATAAGTTCATCATTCCCCCTCTCCCCTCCCAGATGATGTATATGCATCACATTTCCTTGAAATAGAAATTTCCATGAAGGCCAAAGATGTTAATGAATTGCTGGTTAATTACCAGTTATTTATAAGTGAAATGTTATGTTTAATTTCCACACAGCAGTGCCTCAGCTATGTGAGTGTGTCCTGAGGTAAGCATTCACTCCTGAAAGAGCAGAGGCAAAGAGAAGTTTCTCTTACCCCGTGTTTCCCCGAGCTGTGTGGCTGTGATTTATGTCAGAGGAATTTAAATTCACACCTCAAACAGAAGAGCACAAGGTACTGTCACTGCTGCCTTTATGTCAGTGACTAGAGCTGGAGCCTGGCCCAGAGGGGTTCTGCAGACGGGGTCCAGCCCTGGCATGGGACTGAAGCTCCCTGGCACATTTGGTTAAGTGGAAGTTCTGTCACTTCAATGAACAATACATGAAAGACCCTTTAAAAGTGACAGGAACTGTGTGCTAGAAGGACTGTGTGTGCAACCAACCCACGGTGTCCCCAGATTTGCCTGATTATTTCGGCCGACACTTTGTTTTCTCCCTCCATCTCCAGGTCTTCTTTAGAGTGACATTTAAATGCATCACAGTGATTGAAGAGCTGCTTCATCACCACGTTATCCCTTCCCTTTGACCAGAGCTGGAGCCTTCTCTGCTGATTCATTCGTCTGCTGCAGGAGAGGAAGAGTCCCCTTAAGCTTCCTTATCTCTCCTTTCAAGTTGTCCTGGGACTAACCCGGACTTCCCAAGGCCCTCTCTGCAATCCGTGATCCGTCTGCCTCTGATGCCCGTGGCTCGTGGATTGCTGAGCACTGCAATTAGCAGACTCAATTAACAGCGGCTTGAAGATGTCCGACCTCCCTGCAGGATTGATCACCGGGACTGGGAACAGAGAGGTGGCTTGTCCTCAATCACCAGCTGCCTGTTGCCTTTGACTGAAGATAAATCCAGGCGTTCTCAGCTGAGTTTTGAACAGCGAGCACTCCAGTCTTTGAGAGGCTGCTGGTTAAGGCATGAGGCACGTCCATGACCCAAGTTAGATTGATCTGCTTCCCCATTCCTTTTCATGCCTGATTTCTTTCTGTGCCGAGATTAGAAGACTTTGATTTCTTTATCAAATTATATTCTGTGCTGCTGGCTGGTAAGAAAATCAGGATGATATGATCACTCCTGATTATCCTGGAATCTGAACCAACAAGTGAGAGCACAGGAACCAGAGTGTCCTAAATCCAGGTCTGTGCCCCCTGACTCTCAGGAGCTAAGGAGCAAGTGCTGCTCCACTTGGAGCAGGGGAACACACCCCGTGTACTTGCAAGTTCTCACCAGCATGCACAGAAAACAGAATAAATGGTAACAGAGCTCCATCCAGTACCTCCCTGAGCAGAGACCTGGTTTCCAGGCAGCCTGGTACAACTGATGCTGCTGCTGCCCATTTCAGGCACCTTTCAGAGCAGTTGGATACCCTGGGCCAAATTTGCACTTTAGTTTTGCTTTGTGGAGCTGTTCCAAGGGCCAGTGGCAAGGGGAGGAGAAGCAACAGCTCAGGAGCTTTGGTCAGTGCTTGGGAACCTCTCTGTGGTGGATTTGTGTGAAAGAAAGGCTGAGGAACCTGCAGAATGGTGATTCAGGGTCCAGAATCGGGGTTTAGAGCCACTCACTGTTGCTGGGTCTCCAGGTGCTGTCCCAGAAGGGCACAGAGTTCCTGGTCGGGGTCTCAGGGTTCCACAAGGTCAGAGGAAGCTGTGAGAGTGTGGGGACTGATGTGTGGCCTGAAGCCCAACCATCTGCCACTGTGACTATTTCCTCTTGTTTCTGATCAAGAGAAGAAGGCTGGGAAATGTTACACGAAGGACTGACTCCTGAACCAAGGTGCTACAGACAAATCTTGCTTGGTTCAGTCAGGGGCAGTTGGTTTCACTGGTGCTTGGGTTGTGTCCTGCCTCTGTGGGTTACACAAAGTGCACATCAGAGAAGGAGGGAGAGAGTTTTTATTTCAATTGCCTAGTTGCATCCTCTCTCCAGCCCAAGGAAGCCCTTTTAAATCTGTACCTCGTGGGAAAACTGGAGGAGAAAACAGAATTTCCCCGTGCCCGACTCCAAAACCAGCAAACCTTCCATGAGAAGGTCCCCAACGCCACCCAAGCTCTCCTGCCTCCCGTGCACCATGGCAACGCTGAGCTTGGGGCTCTGCTGCTCAGCTCCACGTTCGAGCAAGGACATCGTGCCTGCACATGTGAAGTGTATTTGAGAACTATTGTTAGTAGGGTCAGACTAGCAGTAATTTCACTTTAATGGGGATGTTTATGCTGAAACATCTACAAGTACAAAGAGACACAAATCATATCTGCCTTGAATTAATTCTCTTGATAAATCAGTTTCTCAAACTGCACCAAATTACCTTAACGAGGAAAAACCCTTGTTTATATCAACAACATTTAGCCAAATGTGGAATGTTTATAGCAATAATTCAACAATGTCCTTCAAGGAGCACAAACAACAATGATGAATGTTCAGGTTGTGCTGCTCTTTCTGTTCCCTTCCCTCCCATCAAGTAAATAATGAGTTTGGTTTAGAACTGAATGGAGATGTTTTGGGTGAGCAGTAGTACCGCTGACAGGGAAATGGGATAATTATGGCACCAAATTATTTGCTTAGAAGGTGAAAGTCCCACCTAGCTTGAGACAGTCTGTGCACGGACCCTTTTTAAATCACTCACCCTGAGGTTTGGCTTTATTTTAGGGATGATTTGATTAATTTGTTGCTTTAAAAACAAAGTAAACTTTAGGTAAAGCTTGATGGGTCTGAGACATTCCCCCTCTGTTGCAGCACCACTCAAGTGACCCCTGGATACACCTGCTGGCATCACACTGGCTTCTGACACCGGGCTCCCATGAGCTGCCAGGGGCCCTGTAGGGATTCAGAGATGTCTGAAGGATCCCACGGGAGTTTTAGCGTGTGCAGGTGCCTCTCCCTCCTTGTGCCCAGCTGCCTGTCCCAGCCAGGGGTCCGGCTGGGCTGTGGGCATCCCTCAGCAGCAGCCCCCGGGCGGGCATCGCCTGCCAGGAGGGATCACAGAACCATCACGGGATTGTCACGGGTGGAAAACACCTCCAAGATGTTCAAGTCCAACAATTACCTTGGCCCTGGCAGGTTCACCCCTGAGCTGTGCTCCCAAATGCCACATCCTGGAGCCTTCTGAACACTTCCAGGGACAGCGGCCTCCCCACTGCCCTGGGGACCCTGTTCCAACACCTGACCACCCTTTCAGTGAAGAATTTCCCCCTCATATCCAACCTGAACATCCCTTGGCACGACCTGAGGCCATTTCCTCAGTTTGTAATCCACTCCCCTGGTTACCCACCGCTCTCAGGTGGTTGCACAGAGCAGTGGGGTCTCCAGAGGGGCTCGTGAAGGTGGCCAGCGTGTGACAAACACGACGTCCTTGCTGCCACCCCGCTGCTGGGGGGCTGCTGGTGTTCCTGGCCTGCCCCAGGGCTCAGCAGGCTCTCGGGGTGCACAGTTCCTGGTGCTGAGCACGTTTCACCCATCCCTGGGCACAGAATCTGCTACATCCAGTGGCAGTTAGGGTGAGGAACAGAGGAGAAGAAGGAAGAAGAGGAGGAGGAGGAGGAGGATGGTTATAAAGAAGATATGGAAAAAACCAATGTGGCAAAGAGACTTGTCCAGCTTCTGGTTTTTCTGCAGGGAGAGCCCAGTCCTTCCTGGCAGGGTAAGGCTGGGGCCACAGGGTCAGCCCTGGTGGAGATCTCGCTGCTTTGCTTCATCTCTCATTCCTTGTTTTTAATTAGAGCGAGGGAGCTGCGCACAGGTCTGTTTGTGATTAGGGTGAAGCAAGATGTTCTCAGGAAACAGTTTTTTTCTAATGAGTTTTCTGGTTTTCTCTGAATATTTTAAACTGCTCTT
>VZTA01026180.1:99061-121822 GCA_013398855.1 Mohoua ochrocephala
GCAGGACTCGAACTCCCTCTAGCATAAAAAAGTGGAGATTGTGTATCTGGACTATATACCATTGATGTAATAGTTTAGTTAATGCTGCTGCCCTGTTGTTGATCCAATATAGATGGGCTGCACTCCTGAAAACACGAGTTTCAGCAGACCCTTCGCTGGCAGCAGTTGCAAAACCAGAGCAGCCCTTTTCAGCCACACATTTCCCACTGAAAACAGACAAAACTTCCTCGAAAGATAAAAGTTCCTCTTGCAGAATCACTAAAATCACTCTAATATCACAATTACCAGCCTTGTCGAGCTCTGGGTTTCCAGTAACAGGGACTGAGTTGCTGTAGTGCAGTCAGTGCTCAGCACGCTTTCGTCCTGTTCAGTGACAGTAACTGGAATTAATTAGCAGTAATGACAATTGTTGCTGTTTCAGGGCCTTGGGCCCCATTCTGTACCTGTGCCCACGCAGTTTTTGCTTTAGTGCTTGCTTAGGTTGTGGCCAGCATGCCCAGCACCTTGAAGGACAGAGCTCTGGAGAGGTGTTTTCTCCGAGTTGACGTTGTACCATCATTTTTTTCCTTTCTTTTTTAAATATTTGAGGTTTTTATAAGAGCCACCACTTGAAGAGCAGCCTGACTGTCCTCAATAATGATCACAGCATCCCTGTGGTACTAATTCCTACTGGCAGGAATTCACCCCTTCATCTCGTGTCTCTCTGGGGCTCCTAAGCTTCAGCTCAAGTTGAGCTCACTGTGTATGGTAAATAAGCACTAACAGATAACATCTAGAGTTATTTCCAACTTTGAACATTTTTCCAAGAAATGCAAAGGTCAAGTGGAGTGAAATTGTTTTTAAAAACAAACCAGCCAGCAAAGAAAAGAATTAATTGCAGGTTTGAAATAACATGACGATGTCGGAAAATAGCAAAAGGGATTTGTAGCTTGAAATCTTATTCAAATGATTTATGTTCGTCATATTTCTGCTTGTAAACAGAGATTAGAGAATAAAGTCAATAAATCTCCCACTAAGGCATAGAAAAGCACATGTGCATGGCTAATGTTTTAAAGATTCCAGTTAAAGCTCTAGGTTTCGCTAACAAGCAGACACGTTTTTTGTAACGAAAGACAAGTAGAAAATACTTTCCTGTGAATAAATGAGCTAATTTTTGGATTACACTCACAGCTGTTACTACATGGACTGGCTTTGGTCATTTTAATACGTTCTGATAGTCCCCCTGGTAACAAGGAACGTGGTCTCACGGGCTAGGAGCAGTTCAAAGCCTTTGATTACACGCTGGTCCTTGAAGCTCCCAGCCAGCCTCTCCCCACCATCCGTGCTCTCCATCTGCCAGAGCATCCACATGGCAGAAGCTCGGAGGAGGCCTGCCCCAGCAATGCATTCAAGATGTCAGGAATCAGCCACGAGCAGACATTCACAGCCCTGCCATCCAGGCTGGGGGCTTTCTGTGTTCCTTCAGCAGCGATCAAACCGGATCCCAGTAATGCAGAGCACAGCCTCTCCAAAAGAGATCCAGGCTTGTCATGTGTGGCAGTGTTTTCTCAAGCCAAAAGTAAATATACTTCCTCCTTTTCCTTCAGCTTCTACGTTTTGCCTGCTGTTGTGTTTGAAATACAGCATGTGCCCCATGCCAGCCAATGGGGCCTGGCTGCCTTCGCTCCAGCAGGGCTGGAAACGGGAATCGCCTCTGAGAAGGGCCTGGAACACTGACCTGGCTTTGCACTAACTTTGGGAATAGCCAGCATTTGTTTTTCTGCTCCAAACTTTGCTTCTCGGGGCCCTGGGGTCCCCTCGCGCCTCGTGCATTACACACCCTCCATTAACAGATGCCACATGTTAACAGCTCTAATAGAACTTATTAGGTTTAATGGCAGGGAGGTGGGGAAGGAGCTGCAGGATGATGGATAGCTGCAATTCATCCATTAAGAAAGCTTACTTTTAACGTCTTTGTCGGTGTTTTACCTGTGTTTAAAGCATCTCTAAAGTGATCAATTAGCCACGAACTTTTAAACAAAATTTAAGCCTCAGAGCTGACTCGCAGCCTAACAGAAAGCACGAAAGATAAATGGGGTTTGTAACACCCCAGCATTTAAAGTAATGTATGTGTGGAGGGTAATTGCATCGGTTTATGGGCTTTCATTTATATAAAAAGGAAATCAGTGCTTGGCACGTAACAAAGTCATGTGAGAAATAGCCACAGTTTGCTGTATTGCACACTCGTAAACCCCTGTTTGTTTAAAATGGTTTCATCAGGTCCTTGTTTTCACAAACTGATAATATAAGCAGAGGAAAACACTTCATGATTTGAGTTTTTTTACTTGTTCGCTCCAAATGCTGCAGTGAATTTTAGAGTAGAATACTCTGGGCTTATACACATCACAAATTTAAAAAAAAAAATCAAGTAGCTAAGTAATCTACCTCACAACCAACTTTCTCTGCTGTGGAATTACAGGCAAAAGGATCTTGTTACGGGATTTGAATGTATAGTCCCCCACATTTTTTTTGGAACCATACAACCAGTTATTGAATTGAAATCTTTCCTTGTGCTTCAGATTTTAAATACGGTGTTTTCAAAGCATTTGCCACAGTTCTTTCTGGTGTTATTTGGAGGTGTTGTTGGAGACGTGTAAATGTGCAATAATTCAGCTGCCTCTTGTCCAGTGAACTGGAATATTCATGAGTAACTCTCACTGCAGGCTGGGACCCCAGACACAAAGCAACACCTCACTGGTGCCAGAACACCGGGCCCACTTCTCACTGACAAAGTCATCTCGGTGAGGGTCCATGATCCCTGGTCCATGTTCTTCTTTTTTTTAGCTCGGTTGTTGCTTTGGGGAAGTATTTGTGTCCATGTTCCCATGCCCTGCACGCTCCTTGAATCTGCAAGAGGAAAACCCAGGCAGACACAATGCTGGCACGAATGGAGGCAGCACATGGTGTGGCCATAGGGTGGAAACAGCACCCTTAGGTGGAGCATCAGCAGCAGGAACTGCCTTGGCTTGAATTCCACTCACCCAGTTCAGCCTTTTCCTGATGTGCTGGTTTTCACTGGGGTAGAATTTATTGCCTCCCCAGGGGCTGGTTTGGGGCTGTGCCTTGGGCTCGTGCTGAGCACGGGGTTGATGACACGGAGATGTTTTTGCTGTGGCTGGGCAGGGCCAAAGCCTTTCCTGGTTCTGTGTGGCCACGCTGGGGAGGAGGCCAGGAGTGCCTGGGAGGAGGCACAGCCAGGACAGGTGACCCAAACTGACCGAAGGGATGTTCCAGACCATGGGACATCATACCCAGATACACACCCAGGATATAAAGCTGGGGGGAGGAAGAAGGGAAGGAGGGAGGTTTGAAGCGATGGCATTTGTCTCCCCAAGTCACTGCTGAGCAGGATGGGGCCCTGCTCTCCTGGGCATTAACAGATGGTTTTGCACCAAGACACATCCAATACCCTGACGGCAAGAGCATCAAAGTTTAAGACTCATTCCTCATTGAGATTTCTTCTCAAAACTAATTTTTACCTCTTGTTTTCCTGAAAGGTGCAATTGTTCCTCATGGTAAGAATGACTCTGTTATTTAAATCATAGAATATGAGTAAGGATTTATTTATATCCAGGCAGTTCCTTAAATGGGAAACAATGCACTGGTGTTTGTTCTAATGCATTATTAATTTCAGCCTGCTGGATTTCTGTTCTTCTAGAGCATGAACCTATTGTCGAGAAACAGCAGAATTTTGTATACATTTAAATATATACAGATTCCCAAAGTTTGAAATGGGATGATTTGTGCTCTTTGCAATGTATTTACCCAGGAAGGTCTGGCTCAGCTGGAGCATCTGGTTCTCAGTGCGTTCCTAGATTTAAACTCGATTCTGATTTTGACATAAGAAGACCAAGTGACAGAAGGTCACATATTGAGCCTGTGACTCAGCTGGAATGGAGACCCAAGATCCTTCTGTGTTGATCAATGTCCTGCAGGGAGAAAACGCTCCTGCAGGTCACCCCAGATCAGCACAGGAGAATACCCAGAGAGTGAGGAAGGCACAGTGGCATTTGAGACCTTCCCATGCAGGACAGGCCATGTAGTGACAGTGAGAAAAAGGAGTGGGAGCCTCTCTGAGCTCTGTAGAGTGAATTTCTGTGTGTGTGTGTTCATGGGCATGGCACAGGGAGAGGGGAGACTTCACGGGTCAAGTCTGGTCTGTGGACCAGATCTGAAGAGCTGCCCACGTGGTGGTAACAAAATCTAGGCCCAGGTGATTAAATCTGATATGGTGACGGCTTCTTATTCCAGTTTTAAAGGGGAGCCCAGCACGTCGGGACACTCTCCAGTGCTCTAAGGGCAGCTTCCCTTCAAGTGACTGCAAACGTACAGATTTGAGCGAGTTTGGCCTCTGAGTATTTATTTTTCAGCTAGAATCTTGCAAAGTAAAATCACGTGACTTTCCCAAAACAAGCCATCTTGCTCCTGTGCCATATCTGCAAACAATTAGTCAAAAACGGTACTTATTTGAAGTGCAATCTTCTTAATCTTCTTACATTAGAATATTCCCAAACCTTGGGCCAATGCTGTGATGGATAGTTTATTATTTGATAACACAGGCATTCTGTACAACAACATGGCTCTGGATGCAGAGCCTCCTTTAATCAAGTGCAGGGCTGGCAATAGAAGCCGTGGATGCATCAGTCTCAGGAGTGAGGGGAAGTCATCAACGCTGATTTGCTCTGCTGAGAGCACTTAGTCCACATGAAGTGTCTCTCCTGTTCCTCCAGGAACTACCTCGAGTGCTCAGCCAGTGCTCCAGGACCTCACCCTTGCACTGCTGCTTCCTTTCTCCCCTTCTGTCCCCGTCTGAATGGGAGCAGTTTCCATCATGCCTGATTAAGGTGAGGTTTACAATTGCAGCTGGGGTTACTAGAAACAGAGATGGTCCTTTAGGAAATCCGCATGTGGACAGCTGTGTGTTACACGTGACAGCTGGGTGTTAATTTTTCTGGTGCAGACCATGAAGGAAATTTGGCATGACTCTAAAATAAAACACAATCACTAGCTCAATTAGCTTCTCCACTATTCTGTCTTTCCTGAAATTTGCCCTAACCTCCTGGCCACTGCAGAGTTTTAGGTAGATTCTGTTTCCTAGCTATGATACTGATGAGGTTCATTTCCCAGCTAAGAGCCTTGCTCTGCCTGAAGCTGTTAAATCTTGCAGTTCTCCTGCAGAAAATGGGATCCTCGTGTACCTCAGAGTGACCAAAAGGCTGCAGTGCACAGGATCTTTGGGTTTTGCAGTCACCAACAGGTTTGTAAGCTGGTTGAAGTTGTTGTGGGTTTGCTTTTCTCCTTTAAAAATCAATCCAAATTAAATCAGTATTGTTGCTGTAAATTCTACCAGGGGGATGTCAACACATCAGTTGCTGTCCCCTGATACCTCGTGGTGAGTGAGGTGCTTGAGATTTATTTGGAATGGCTCCCCTGAATTTATCCAGAACACATTTCCAGGCTGTGCAGTGAGGGCTCTCTGGTGGTCGTTCTCAGGGAAGAAGAGGATGTACAATCACTGGCAGCCCAAACAAGCCTCAGGTCTTTGGGATGTGAACCACATCACCTGGCAGTGTCCAAGGCCAGGTGGGACAGGGCTTGGAGCAGCCTGGGACAGTGGAAGGTGTCCCTGCCCGTGGCAGGGGTGGGATGAGATGAGCTTTAAGGCCCCTTCCAAACCAAGTCCTCCTGGGATTCTGTGATTTCTGCACATTTATCCTGAGCTCGGCAGGCCTGCAGAAAGTGGGACCCGCACACAGCAGTTCCAGGTGGTGCAGTACTGTGCTGACATGAAAATGGCTCGTTTGTTTTTTACAGACCTGGAAATTCCTGCCAATGAATTAAGTTTTGGGTTGCACGGGGGTTTTAGGACGTACCTCCACAGACACAGTCTCCAATAATGGACAAGTAACACTCAGTATTTTATACTAATTCAGAAACCGATATTCTGTAGCTTTCACAGCAATGTCTAAAAAAATTATTCACTGCTAAGATCCCTCATAAATTTCTATAGCACATTTATGTTCCAAATCTGCATTTAATTTAGGTTTAATAACACATTTATAGTCCAGCGTATTCACTAAATGCTAAATGATTATTAAAACCTGTGGAGGATTAACAACTCCATAACTCACACTGGAGATACCTACATCAGCTCTGAGCTTGCTTGCAGATACACCACCGCTGCTGGGACCCCAAACCCAACACCTTCCCTTCCAGGAGAGGGGCCCCAGGCCAGCCACGCTGTTTCCCTTTGTGCCCCAGCCCAGAGGAGCCGGTGTGACGGCTGAGCTCCTCCGGAACAACCCGAGCGCTCCCACTCCCCTGCAGAGGGCCAGGATTTCATCCCCCGTGAAATGTCCTCACTTTCCATGGCTCAGTGCGAGATTGTTTTGGCTTTGAAGGAGACAGCCCCAAGTGCTGCCCTTGCACTGATGTGGCTGTGGTTGAAGCTGTTTGAGAAATGTGTTTTGTGTTTGTGCCCTTGTGAGGGGTGGGGGACAGGCAGGGTGGGGCAGAAATACCGGGGAGGGTGTGGGCTGCAGAAGGGTCTCTGCAGGGAGAGCTCCAGCCACCCCTCCCGAGATCACGGGGGACATCACAGATGTTCATACGTGACAATAACACTGGAAATCTGCACGATGAGGTGGGACACAGCCGTGGGTATTTCCAGTTCATGTCCAGGTCTGCTCTTTGTTTCTCCTCGTGCTTGGGGAGCAGCTGATGCACTTCTGCCAAAGGGCGCCCAAGGGTCTGGAATGGCCCTTGGTACAGCAGGACAACCACAATAATTACACATAAATTATATGCTGGACATGGATACAGGGTCTTGTGGCCTTGAGACAGTCCTGAGTCTTGTGGAAAGAGAGGCTTTGAGCACCCTGGTCTGCTGGGAGGTGTCGGGGTTGGGACCAGGTGATCTTTACCCCTTAACATTCAGTGATTCTGTGAAATCTCTATGATACAACCAGGCTGAGCCAGGTCGGTGGACATGACTGGGTCGGGGTCAAGGATGTGGCTGGCATACCCACTTCTGGTGTTAAAACTACAATTTTCAAGGGTTTGCGTTGAAACATGAGAATATTTTCCTAAATTGGAGTAGAATTTTAAGCCCCCAAGTATTGCCTGATAGGAAAATGGAGTGGACACTGCCTTTGCATTCTATGTTTGCTTCGCATGCTGCCCTTGCCTGCACTCCTGTTTTAACCAATCTGCAATACAATAGACAAAACATGAGACGTATTAGACAAAATAACAGAGGGAAAACCTAAATTTCCTTGTCAAAATATCTGTTTGTGCAAGCCTGACAACCTTTCCTGGCGTGTGCCACGAGAAGTGGGGATTGTTTCTCGGGGGCTGAGGAGGGGACACTGCGCCAGGGGATCAGAGCTGCCGGGACACGCCGGGCTCTGCCCAGCAGCCCGATAACATCAGGTCATTCAATCCTGCAAATACCTGCCAACAAGGCAGCAACAGGAAGCTGATGAAGTGTGCAAGAAAGAGATAGTGTCATCTCACACCATTCATAAAATAACAGCGCTTTTTTCCTGGGTGACCTGGGCACCATCAGCGTTTCCCTGGCCAAGCTGGAAGAGGAGCCACTGGGAAAAAGTGCTTAAACCCCTCACAAAGTATTATTCTACTGTAAGGAATTACCCAGTTTTGACAAGTTTATCTAGCAATACCATTGATACCCTCAGCAGCGGTGTTCCCGCAGTGAAAAAAGAGCATTTGCTCCAAGGGTGGATATTTGATTTTTCAAAGCACCAGCAGCAGCTCCATGTGATACTCTCGTGCTGCCTGCCCTGAACTCTTACCCACGTGTGTGCATCCACTGTTGCTGAATGTGCCTTGCTGGGGAGCTCAGGCCGTGCTGCAGGAGCTGGAGAGGCAGAGCCGGGGCTGGGATGGACAGGAGACCAAAGGGACAGGCTGTGCTGCCAGCCACGGGCTGAGCAGGGCTGGTGCTGGGGGGACACGGACCTGCAGGGAAGGCGGTCACTGCCTCTGGGAACAGCTGGCATCCCAGGGGGGTTTGCAGCCAGAGTGAGCAGCTTTGGCCCCTCCATCCCTGCTCGGAGCTGCACAGGAGCTGCTCCTCTGCAGGATCCAGGGAAGCTGGCACCATCTCAGGAGTGCAGGGTCAGGCAGTGGGATTGGCCCCCGAGCTCTTGCCATGAGCTTGGCTGGGCTCTTGCTGTCCTGTCCTTTACTGACACATCCATAAAACACTTCCTTTTCATGGTGTATGAAGATATTGTGGTGTAAAGCATCATGTTTGAAGCTAAAGGTAACCAGAAGCCCAAAGCCAGGCAGGGCTATGTGGGCTCAGCACATCCATGTGCAGGAGTCCCGTGGTGTTTGGTCCTCCTGTGACTGAATGCTTCATTAAATGCTAAACTGACAATTAAAACAGTGACAATTAAAAGAGTAGATATGCAACTACTGGTAATAAGTGAGTGCTGGAGAGCTGCAATGTGATGAGCCAGTGCTGCTGCTGACAGGCTGACACTCAGCAGGCAGCAAGATTTTGGTCCCTCTACCTGGTGTCTGGGTTGACACCCAAAACACAGAATTTTGTTTGCAGTGAATTGTAGTTTAAAGCTGCACCCAGAAAGATATTGTAGGAGTGTTTCCATTTCATCCATCAGAAACACCCTGGTCAGCCATAACTGAAGACTTAAGTCCCTTCCTAGGATAGTGAATGTGAGTCACTCCATGGATTCATCCCCATGAGCTTGGGTGAAGGACTAATATTAAAGAAATTCTTTTTGTTATTAAATCTTTCTTGTCCATTAGGATTTATTCAGGCATTCCACTTTCATTACGGTCCATGGTTTCTGAAATTTCATCCTGGGATTTTCTGTCAATTGTTTTTCAAGCTCTGGGCTGGGGAAGGAAGGCTGTGAGGAGGCATCTTTTAGCCTGCTGAGGCATTTTTCCCTCCTTTAAGGAGAAAATTCCCATTGTGTAATACGCCCGAACGAGGAAGTCTGGGGGCTCTGGACAAGCCTGTTCAGCCAGTTAACAACAGATTGCTTTCATTGCTTGGGCATGTCAGTGATTACCCTGCTGCCGGGCTCTGGAGGGGCTGGATGAGGCCGAGAGCGCTGGAAACCGGCCCCAATTCATTACTGGGGGCGAGCACTGGGGTCAGGCGCCCGCGCCCCGCTGATGGGGCACCTTGCGCGCGGTGCGCGTCCCGCCGGCAGCCCCTGACAGCTTTGATTTTTCCCACACACAAACTGTTGGTACAAGATGTAATCTGGGAATGAAAGGGCTGCGGACAGGATGATTGGGGACAGCTGCTCCCCAGAGGCCCCCCCACCAAGTACCCTCTGCTTTCCCTGGCCCCGGGACAGGAGAGGTGTCGGGCTACAAAGAGGCGCAGATGGAAGCCAGCAGGATTAAGCAGCGCTGATTAACTATAAGTATTTTCTCGGCAGTGTAATGGCACTTAAACAAAAAGAGGAGGGGGGGGATAAAGGAAGGAGGATCTGTCCTCAGCAGCTCCCATCCGTCCTGAGGATGAGCATAGCTGGGACTGGGACGGGGCAGCTCTGCCTGTGGGCTCCTCCCTGATGGACACCACTTGGCTTCGGACAAAGTGAGTGCCTGTCCCTGCTCTGCCTCCCCTCAGTCAATGATCAAGAGAAGAGGACATGTCCTGCTGGACAGACAGACCTCGAGCCCACCCCCGTGAGCAGCGATGGCTCTGGCAGGTTTTGGCTCAAGTTTATGCAGTGCAAGAGATTTCCATTTTTTAACAAGAGTGCACCAGCATTTTTTCATTTCTTCTGCAGGTAGAGGTGACTCCAGCAGCTGTTCATTGATGCCCTGCTGGCTCTCCTCTGGTGGGAAAGGCCACAGGTGGGGAAATTCTGCTGACCCCTAAGTGGAAAGACTTTGCTGACCACACAGGGTTCTCACTTTTTTTTTTTTAAATCATATCTGAGCTATAGTAAAGATGAATGAAGCATAAACACAACTTAGCCCTGATTTTCCTCTGATAGAAATGGATGACAATCAATTTTTTTACAATTGGTTGCTTTGACACAGTAACAAGAGCTCTCAGGAGGTGCAAAGGTACATTGGAAAGGATGAGTTGAAGAATCCACAATGTTGTGATCAGAGATTCATGGAAGAAGTTCCTGATGGGCAGATTAACTGGTCTGGTTTCTGATGTTTTGACTAATCTGTGTCACCTATTGGGCTTTGGCTCAAACCAACAGTTAATTTTACTTAACCTAAAATGCATGTTTTCTGCTGGCTGTTGTTTGTCTGTCCCCTCAACTCCTTTCTCAGTGTTCACGAGGTTCTGCAGAGCTCTGACTGTCAGCAAAACCTGATATCAAAGCAGTGATGCTGTCTTATCAATCTGTATTGTCTATTTCAATTCTCCTCACCCCCTTAAACACCCAGTTACAGCAGAATCAGCTGACGAGTGCTTTAACCTTCCAGTGCAGGGGGGTCCTGTGCTTTCCCACCTGGAGCGATGGGAGCAGTGAGGAGATGCAGGACTCCTGGATCAGGCCCCCTCACCGTGAGTTTTATGCACTCAGTCGCTCCAGCTGCTACCAAACCTTCCTTGCACTTCGCCGTGTGCTTAAGGGCTGCACAAAGAAGGCTGAGCTAATCCAAAGGAGAAGGAATTTCCAACTCCATTAACTTTTACTGTAACCTGAGAAAACTCTTTCCAGATTGTTTGTGGGCAAATTGCTCTTGTTAATGGCCAGAGTGGAGCTGGAAATATTGCCTTTCCTACTGCCGCCAGCCCCCCGCCTGCTCACAGCCAGCCCTCGCTCCGCAGCCCTGATTCCAGCACGCGAGAAAGGGGAGCCAGAGTTACAACTGAGGTATTTAAACTTCTGCAAGGAATGGGTTGGCTTTAACCAGGGTTTTCTGCTTTATTTCTCCTAGGAAAGCAGTGGTTCTGTGCCTGGAACAGGGGAACTCTGCTTAGCAATAGGACACTTCCAGCCTGATAAAAGGTAATTTAGTTTTAAAAACTAATGCAAAGCCACCATAAACACCTGGGTGCCAGCACAGCCCCTGAAACACCGGCGAGCTTCTGTCTCGGCCATTTGTCCAACACTCCCAGCTTGTGTTTGGGGCTTGTTTTTGGGGCTGAAGTACCCAGTTAATGGGAATTGGACTGCCAGGACATTCACCCTGCCTTCACTGGCAGACAAACACCATCCAGCAATGACAGCCCATCTGTTCTCCTCTGTGCAGGAACACGGGACCCAGAGCAGCTGTGGCTGCCCCTGGATCCCTGGCAGTGTCCCAGGCCAGGCTGGACACTGGGGCTGGGAGCAGCCTGGGACAGTGGGAGGTGTCCCTGCCATTGCAGGGGTGGCACTGGATGAGCTTTCAGGTCCCTTGCAGCCCAAATCATTCTGTGATTTCATGACCCACTGAGGCACATTTCTGAGCCACGCACTGGGCACTGTCAGGGTTCAGGCTCCTTCTGCAGCTCCGTTCTGATGATGGCTTCATTTTCCTGCCTCATGGACAGAGCAGGTGGTACTCATTTTTTACAAATTTTTTTATTATTATTACCTAATTTCGTATTGGCATATTGACATGGAAAGTACAATTTTGCAGTCAGTTAATTAACCTCTTTTTTTGGTGTCCATGGAAACAGCTAATCAAGTGAAACTGCAGCGCTTTAACCGAGCAGATACAATTTCATTCACATCCTGCTGGCTCTGCTGGCTCTCTGGGAAGGAGGACAGTGGTGTGGATCCCTGGCCTCCCTTCCCCAACGTGATACCCCAGCATGGATGGCATTTCACTGCACAGCAACATCGTGCTTCTCAAATGAAATGTTAACACAGGAAACGAGTCGCTCCCTCGGGACGGGAATGTACAATGAGAGAAACTTCCAAGAGGAGAAGAGTGCTGTTTTCATGAACTCAAGTGCTGCACTTGGAAATGGGTGATGCTGCCTGGTTTGATTCTGTGCTTGTGCACGAAGCCAAAACTTCACCCTGAAGCTCTTCAGCCACCACAAAAAATTGGATTCTTGCAACAACTTAATTCAGCTGCATCCTTACTTTGCATGAAATTTTTAGATAAAGCTGATTTAAAATAGTCTCCATCATCTTTTTTTTTATAATTACACCTGCAAAAAAAAAGTCTGAATCCCTAAATCTGCCATGGCTGTGAATATTTCTTAATTCTTTATACTTTTACAGGCTATAGTGGGAAAATGTTGCCCTCACAGCACAAAGTCCTGGCCTTGCTTCTTCACGCTGTGTACAAGATGTGTAAAGGAATTCAGAAGTGGTACAGCACAGAGTATTGCCACGTCTCGTCCCCTTGGATTGTGTCAGTGGGGAGCAAGGAGGTGGGTTCAGCTCCCTCAGTGTCTTTAACTTTTGCCTGCAAATGAGCAGAGTGACTTGCTTGGGAACCATTGTGGCAATGAAATACAAGCTGGCAGAGTCTCCTGGAGGTGAATCCGCACACATCAGCCATCAGGAATCTGGCATTATGCCTCAAAAAAGGGCTTTTACTTTGCAGGTGGGGCCTGCCCGTTCCTCCATAGGTCATGGTGGAGATTATGTTTTAGGTCAGCAGCCTGATGAGGAGCGGCCCTGCCAGGTGAAGGAATGCCAGATGGCCTTTTTCCCCTGCTTAACGCATTATGAAAGCTGAAAGAAAAGCGTTTGGAGCTGTCTTGGATTGTCAGAGTTCGTGGGGCAAACGGGACTAAACGCAGTCTGTGCACAAACCCCAGCAAAATCAGCTCTGTACCAAGCAATACCAATTCTCCACTCTTCTAACAGCCTCTGACAGTTATTGTTTGGCGTAGCTTGGCAGAGTTTGAAAAGGTCTCTTCTCTAAACAAGACCCCACCCAATTGTTTACCAGCATCTCCTCTTCTGTCTCGTACAAGCAGAGGCAGCTTCCCCATTCTTCCTGCCAAACGAAGCAGGCATTGAAATAACTCCTATGGGTAGGTTTGGCCTCCCAGAGATTTCCAGGGACATCCTGGATGGTCCCTGGCCTGTGCATGTTCTGTGATCAAGGCCTGCAAATGTGGCGTGCAGGTGGTGGGCACTGCCACGGGGAGAACCACTGAGAGTGGAAAGTGAGAAGAAACCAGTCTGGTGAGAACCAGGGGGGTTTTAGACTGAGCTCCAGTTCATCAGGCAGTACTTGGCAGAAATATTAATGGACAAAAGAATTAAAAATTCAGACATTCTTCTTCTTTTCCCTCTTCTTCTTCTTGCAAAACCTTTGTCAAACTTTTTTGGTACTTATTCCATGCGTTTGTGAGCCTGTCCACCCGTTTCCTTCACTTTCTCTTTTTGAGTGGAGGGTTGAGAGGCTGGCGAAGAGATAGACTCCAGATGTCAAGGAAAAAAAAAAGACAGGAAAAAATCCCCAGAACTGATCCCACCAGTGAATGTTCTGAATCAATGGACTCCATAGTCTGAGAGCCCGCAGAGCCCTGCTCTGCCTAACAAAGGCATTATCTGTGCCAGGAGCAATCCTGCCCCGATGCATTTGTGCTCCAAGCTTATTCATATTCAGAGGAAGTGCCCTGGGTCGGTGAGTGCTCAGCTCCCTAACCCCAAGGTCAGGTTTAATTGCTCTAAAAGGTGGCACATGGCAATGAATGAGCTCTAATGATTTAGATAGTATCTATTTCACATCAAGAAGTTTCCACTCTGAGCAGACCCTAATCGAAAGTAATCTGAAAATTAGAGAAAATAAAAACCATGCCCACAATGACCTAAATACCTATTTCCTTGAATTTTATGCCCTAAATAACCTCATTCCTGGGAAGTTTAATTTTTCCCTTCTGCTAAATATACAATTGCCTGGGAGAAATGATTGGTCATAATCAAGGTTTTTAAAGCTGCAACTGTTAAAATATTATCGTTCTACTAAGAATTTTGGAGGGGAAGGCAGCCAGTGAAGAGGGAGGGAGTGAATATCCCCAGGCTGTCAGAGTGAATGTCCATGGGAGCCCTGCTTGTGCAGTGCTGCTTCCACTTCTTTACATACGTGCATGTTTAGATTTTATACATGATTTGTGTGTTTGTATATTTACCTACATGGGGGGGTTACATGTGTGTGGGTATGTACCCACATCGTGTGCCTTTACACGTGCCCAGTGTGTGTACGTGTATTTAGGTTTATATACTCACATATTTATATATATTTATGTATGAGACATGCAGTCTCCTTAGCCTCACCTCTTGCTTTCCCAAACAAACAATGATTTATCTTTTCAGAGAAAAACATGGCTCTTTCTCAGCCTCGAAGAGGAAGAGTGAGAAGCAAAGGGGAAGCCAGTGCAGAGGTGGTGGCGGTGACCAGGACTGGCCCCACGTGCCCATCAGGAGCGATGTGCTCGCATCCCCGCGGCTCTGAGCCGGGATTGCCTCTCTCTGTGTGCCTGTGCTTCACGCTGCACTTTGCACCTTTGGGCAAAACATGGGCTGTGTGAGCTCTGCAGCCAGCACGGGGCTGTCGTGTGTCTGCAGCTGGATCACAGCATCGGGGAGGGCTGGGGCTGGGAGAGACCCCTGAGGTCATCCCATCCACCCTCCCTGCTCAAGCAGAGTTCCCCAGCTGTGTCACTCAGGACTGTGTCCAGTCCCTCCAGTGAGGGGGACTCCACACCCTCTCTGCTCTCTGCCCCAGTGCACGGTCCCCTGCACAGCAAACAAGATCTTCCTGGTGTTCAGGCTGAACTTCCTGGGCAAACCTCAGTTTGTGCCCATTCCCTCTTGTCCTGTTGCTGGGTACCAGCGAGCAGAGCCTGGCTCCAGCCTCTGACACCCTCCCTGCAGTTACTTTCATGCACTAACGAGATCCCCAGTGGGGATATTGATCCATTATTTATGATTCCCCAATATGGGAAATGTTTGCTGAAGAGTTCCCAGATGTGTTCAGGTAACTGTGGCACACCAGGCATCTCCCACCCAGCCACTGCCAGCAGGATCAGGACAGCCACAAGTTTTTCCCAGTGCTTTGTCACATATCAGACATAAACCCAGCCTGACCCGACCCTTCTGATCGTTCTGTGCCCTGAGTAACCGGGTGCAGGGCCTAAATTCGGTCAGGGAAATCCCAGGCAGTTCACCCTCCAGTCAGGCTCACAATCCTACACCCATCTCTGCAGGGGCCGTGGGATGTGGTTTGCAAGCAATTAACATATTGAAGTATTTGTTTGGAAAAGCCAGTGATTTCTTTATGACCTTGAGCCATCAAAGACTAAGTATGCAATTAGTTTTAGCTGCAGTGAGGTATTTAAAGTCAAGCATGTGTTTTAGGGCTTTGATAAATCAGGGCATAGCAGAAACAAATTTGAAAATAAAAAAATATACAGAGAGCGGAGGGGAAAGTCATTTCAGACTGCAGCCCTGCCATTTTTGCAGGTTACTCACGTTACACAGATCTTTTGCTAAACAACACAGATCTCGTGCTTGACATGCCACTATTGCCTGTGCAGGGACAAAGCTGCTCCTGCTCTGCCCTGGGGCAACGCTGGCAGAGCCCAGGCTGCACCAGCCCCGTTGTGCTCAGCCCAGAGCCATGCACTTCGGGCTGGGGAAGCTGCAGAAGAAGAAACCCAGTTTATGCTGCCTTCAGGTACAGGTGGAGCAATGTCTGGTTTAAATCTGAGTATCAGTTTCAGCAGAGGAACACGAGATAACCAAATGATGGTTATGGAACTGGCACAGGGTGCCCAGAGCAGCTGTGGCTGCCCCTGGATCCCTGGCAGTGCCCAAAGCCAGGCTGGACATTGGGGCTGGGAGCAGCCTGGGACAGTGGGAGGTGTCCCTGCCCATGGATGGGGGTGGAATGAGATGAGCTTTCAGGTCCCTTCCAGCCCAAACCAACCCATGATGATTCTGTAATTATAACCATAAACAGCCTTAGGGGCACAAATAGTGACTTAGAGCTTACCAAAGAGAATTTCATGTTTATTCATTTTCAAATTAGTAGGATTTAAACTTTCAACAATTTTTCCAGAAGGCTCAGTTGTGGGGAAGAAGGTGGCAGTGGCTTATGTGCTAAACTAAAAAAACCTTGCAAGTCCCCATGGGGACACTGAAGATTCAGGAGATGTGTGCACATCCTGGCTGAGTTCTGGGGGAAGCTGAAGGGACCCCAGTCCTGCAGTGACCACCCCTGTGCCCAGCTGTGTGCACAATGGGGAACAGGACAATCCACTTGTTTCAGTGGTATTTGATAATTTTCTCACAGTGTTTTGTCATGTTGAATCTTGCACTCGCTGCTATTTCTTCTCACCTGTGTAACATCTTGGTGTTGTTGCTTATTTCTTTATGGCTTTTCTAACATAAAGCCTCAAGGAAACACAAATGGAAGAAAGGAACACAACCCCTCGTAGGTGAAAGGCTTCTCTTTACAAAAAGATAGAAGCAGAGGGGACACTTAAGAGCCTGGAGAGGCACAGGCCCTCGTCTGTGTGAAATGGCAATCCTGGCTCTGGGTGTCTTTCCCGCAGACCGTGGAGCAGCAGCCCCTGGGTGGGGAGGATGCTGCTGCTGTGTGCAGTGTGAGCCTGTGCCTCCAGCGTGTGAAAAATGGGGCTATCCAGCCACCCTGCTGTGCTAAAATGTCCCTCTCTTCCTTGCCCTGCTACCATCCAGGCATCTCGTTCCAAAATGTGGACATTTTAAACTGTGACTTGCCTCTCCTGAGCTATTGATCCTGATTGTGTCTGAGATTTTGGACTTTCCCAAATACAATAAGTGTGTTTACATGCAGTAGTCAGAGAGGAAATTACATGTGAAAGCACTCAATAAGGAGATGGTATTTTGTTGCAATGCTCCATAAACCTTGTGTTTACATGGGGTTTTTAAGGAGAATTCAAAGCATATCTCCTTTTTGTGATGCATCAACAAGCATATCAAATGATTGTTCAAAAAGCTTGTGCTGTGTGCAAAAATAGAAACCAAATGGCCGAGTAATTTCCAAGAGGAAAAAACCCAACCTGCTACAGCAATTCCATGGTCTATTTAAAACTTCTTTGTAAAACCTTTTAAATAATAAAACTCTACACTCCCAATTAAGAATCCTACTGGCTTTTCTGGGTTCATGTTTCTAAATAGGGGACATCATAGGGCCATTACAGGGACAGCGTTTTTCCCCGCTCCAAAGTCTGCTCCTTTCTCTTCTGCAGTTGCTCCTCAGCCCTGAGCCTTTCCCTGATGTGTTTGTGGTGCCCTGGGACACCTCATGTCCCATGTCCTGGGCACAGCTTGGAAAAGACAGGAGAGGAGAGGGGACGGGAGGGGAGGGGAGGGAATTCAGTGTAGGGAAAGCTGAAGAAGGAAAAACCCAGTTTATGCTGCCTTCAGGTACAGGTGGAGCAATCACTCAATGTAATCAATTTGTATCTTCACCATGAATACATAAATCAGTCTATAACTCCACCAGACCTTGCACTGACAGCTGCTGCAAGCAGATGAGGAGGTCTCACTCTCACAGGTGGCATGTTCCACTTGAATCTCCACAATTCTTAGTTGTCAGTCCCCAAATTTCCAGCCACCTCCCATTTTTGACTTCACCCCTTTGCTTGGACGTGCCAGGGTTGCCCAAAACTCCGCAGACCCAGAGCCGGCTGTAGCAATCAGAGGAGACTTCAGTGATTTCAATCTGGCATATGGCTCTATGTTTAATGCTGTTTAATGAAAGCTGCTTGTGTACACACACAATTTATGCCATATTTTTCCAATTACTTCCCTACAGCTGATGGCTCTCAAATGGAGCTCTGAGCCTGGGCGATGGTAGCTCGAGGCACAGAGGCTCCCTGCACGCACTTGTGATATGCTAAAATCTGTTATTGACAGAGCTGCCTTCTTCAGAATTTTCTCTTGCAAGAGGCCTGGCTGCTCAGATAAAGAGGAAGTGCCCTGTAGTGCCAGAGTCAAACCCGTAATCTTTCCCTTGCTGAGCGCTGAGTGATTCCCCCTGCACACGCAGGGATCTGCCCCAGGGTTCGTGGGTGCTCCCCGATGCAGGCACAGCTGACAGTGCAAGCCAAGCCCTGGATGCACCTCACAAAGTCATCTTTCCCCAGCGCCATCCTCACAAAAAGCACGGACATGACAGGTTCCAGCCTTTCACATCCCCCAGTTCCCCAGAACAGTGCCACGTGCCAGGCTCAGGCCAGGTTAACATCCCAATTTTCCATGCTGCCGGGGCTCCAGGAACATCATTCTGATGGTCAAAGCGAGCTGCTCAGCCCCTGCCATGTTTGTCTGCAAGGAAATGGGATGTTTATGTTTATTCCCATTGATCCTGATGGATGACACTTTTGTTCCATTCAGCAGCTGCTTGGCCCATTTAATACCACAAAAGGAGATTAAGATCCAAAGTATGTGCGGCTGTGTTATGAGTAACAGCCGCTTAACAGCAGTAACAGCGAATAACAATTGCAAGATTGGCTTTTAGCTATTATTGTCTAAGGTTAGTTTGTTTTTCATATAAATAAATACATATCTACACATATTAAATGAATATACCTAAGGGCAAAGTGATGTACTTCCAGATAAACCCTCCAACTGTTCCAGATTTCTCAACTGCATCATTCTGGAAAACAATGTCTAGGAAGCAGCACGGTGTGTCCTGTGAATCCACAGGCAGAGCCAAGCTCCAGAATTCCCCCGTGGAGCCGTACAGAAGGGCTGCAGCCAAACTGACCACCCAGGCATCCCTCAGTCACGAGCAAACTGGCCGACAGGGAAGCCAAGCACACTTTTCCAGAAGGAATGTCTGCCTTGGGTACCTGGAATTAGCTCATGGGATGCTGGCAGAAACAATGCTCCAAGGAAGAGCAAATCTTTCACCAGCAGCAGCAGTGACCCTTCTCCCTGTGGGAATTGCTGTATGGACAACACGGAACTCCTGCCCCTGCTCACCTCCAGTGCCTGAGCCAGGGGCTGCCTTGGGAAAGGGACCTGGGCCAAGGTTTATCTCATCCAGCACAGCGTGGCTGGGCTGAGAGCTGCAGGCCTGGAAGGGTTTGTTTATTTGTGCCTGCATGGATCCATTCTGTGCACGTGATTCCTGTGACATCCCTGCACAGCCATGTGTGTGGGAAGCGCCTCGTCCGGCCAAGCAGTTCCTGACCATTTGGGGCCAGAGGGGAGACAGTTTTCAGATGGAAATCTCCCTTGATTTCTGCATAGAAATAAATTACTGCTGACAAGACAGCTATAATAGTCAGGCCCCTTTCATTGCTGACTACACAATGAAGAAGTCCAACCTGGCCTGGGACACTTCCAGGGATGGGGCAGCTGCAGCTTCTCTGGGAACCCTGTGCCAGGGCCTCCCCACCCTCACTCTCAGGCAAGAAGAACTTTTCTATTGCAAGGATGACCCAGGTCAGTGTGAGGTCTGTAGGGATCCAGGGGGTCCTACCTGGAATGCACCCAGCAGGGCTCTGGAAGGAAGAAGAGCGCAAAGCATTAGCGATCCTCAGGAGCTCGATGGAAACAGGACTGCAACAAGGGCAGCGAGACGTGGTGCTTGGAGAAGCAGCAGGCATGAGGACTGAGTCACTGCATGAGATAAACATCCCCATCTGATGTTGTTTCCTCCTCATATGCTACTGCACCCAGCAAAAACATACTGAAAACAAACAGCAGTTTCTTCGCTGCAGTTAATTGCTTTGCTTGGGTCTATTTAATTCCCTGTTGAGTTTTAAGCATTGGACAAAAAAACTCAAGCCTTAATATTCTCCTTGTTTTAAATAGCAAATCTTATTTAAGAAGTGTTTGCACAATGCTCTCAGGCACAGGGTGGGATTCTTGGGGTGTCCTGTGCAGGGACAGGGGTTGGACTCGTTGGTCTTTGTGGGTCCCTTCCAGCTCAGGATATTCCGCAATTCCATGGCTCTTCTGTTACTCAAATCACATTTGTGTCATTGCTCAGAAGATGGAGAATCACAGCATTCCTGGTGATTTCGTTTTCCCCCTCTGCACATGGCTCAGACGGAAAGCCACGGCTCTGAAGGTCACACATCACTTTCTCTTTTGACCTTCGTGGCTGGTGCTGGAAGCTGGTGGCCCAAAGAGCCATCAGGAACTTCCTGAAGCAGTCCTGGATCAGGGTGGGTCATCGCTGGAGATTTAGAAAAGCATTAGAAAGAAACATGGATGAAATGTGCAAATAGTCAGTTTAAGGTGGTTTTCAAACGTCTCCACGATAGACAAGCTGCAAGGGGAGCGTCTGGCAGGCAAACAGCGCCTTGGAGAAACGGAGGTGTGTGACTGGGGAAAAAGAAAGGTTCCCTTTGTCTCAAGAGCAGAAAAGTCACCCAATGTGATGAAGGTTTAATCCCTGCAGATGGTCTTTAGCCACAGCATCTTTATTCACTCCTCACCGGCATCTGTCGAAGAGTTGTCATCACCGCTGATGCCAAAAGCCAGGCAGGGAGCGATTTGTGTAAGCCCCGCTCAAGATAACAAGCTGGTTAATGGTGATACTCCCTGTCAGCAGCCACCTACGCTCAGCCTGACAGTTCCCTTTCAGGGGCTGGGCAGCTCTTATCCACTGTGACAGGGCCCCACGGGTGGAATGTGGGGAACAAAAGCCCCACACAAAGGGAGCACTTTGGGGCTGGAGCGTGTCTGGCTTCCCCAGGCTTCTGAGAGGCCACACAGTGACGGCGGATGACGAGGCCCTAATTAATATTTCATTCTCAGAGTGAGTTATCCCTTGGGGGAAGTTAAAGGTTTGCACATTTTGAGGCAAAGCACCGAGGCTGGTGATCTCGAATTAAGAAAGCATGTTGAAAGGAGCTGCTGCAGTCTTTAACCCTGGGCAAGGGACATGTAAACCACACAGCATTAATGCACATTTTTAATTGCATAACTTGTTCTAGGTCCTATTTTAAGGTCTGCTCCAATAAATTCATATGCAAGTGCTGCTAGAAAACCTTCACCCCTTCTTCCCTTTCTGTCTCCTCTGGTTTCAGGCATCTGATATCCCATATTGTGTGGAAGGTTTGTTTTCCAAACCAACCCACCAAATATGTTTTATGACAGCAATCAAATGAGGTGGCTGTGGGCTGGAGCTGCTGAGTTCAGCAAAGAAAGGGAAAAGAATGACCAATGGAGGAGAGTTTCTACTGGCAGCAAGCGCAAGGAGTCTGGATACAGCAGGGCGGTGGGTCATCCAGCCTGCAGGGACAAGGGCAGGGGGCACACAGTGCAGGGATGTCGAGATGGGACACCCCAGGAACTGCAGCCGTGGAATCCCATCAGCCATTACCAGCAAGGAATGACCATGTCAAGGAAGAAGCCGTGTCACTCACCACAGGCTTCATCTTCAGGGTTCTCTGTCCAAGGGAATGGGAAAAGAAAGGCAAAACAGGAAGGAAAGGGAATGGGAAAGGGAAAGGGAAAGTGGACCACGAATGAAGGTGTGTGGGAGACTTCACACAAACAGCTAAGGGTGAGAAACGAGTGGGGAACTCTTCTGCAGTCCAGGCAGTAGACTGAAGATGAACCCAGGGTGCCCTGGTGACCTCAGGAAGAAAGGGTTTCCCTTGGCTGCTAAACAGAGCTCATAAATGAAGGAATAGGGTAAACACAAAGACTTTCAAGATGTGTCACCTAATTGACTTGTAAGATACTGCTCATTATTTGACTGAGTTGAAGGTGAGAGGAAGACACGTGGTCACACATTCTGCAAACACCTGCAGTGTGTGATGGGAGGAGTGAGCCAGGAGCAAGCCCAGTGAGCCAGGGAGTGAGCCAGGGAGGTGGACTGCCCCAGGCTGGTCCGTGCCTCTCCCCGAGGAGGAGTGCCCCGTGGAGCTCGATGTTTAGCAAATACAGTGAGCTGGGGCACAGCAGTATGTGAAGTTTGACAGGAGAATGACCTAAAAATGAGTCTCAAAGTGCGCCTTGCCCGCAGGCTGGGAACAGAAGGAAATCTAATTAATTATAATTATTACACTTCTAAGAGAAGAGCAGAGAAGAACGTTCTCTTGTGATATGCAGAGAAAAACTTCAAAACAGTTTACACAAATGCTTTGAGTTCTGTGGGGTGGGCACTCCAGATCCGTGGCAGATGGCAGTGGGAAGAACGGCCAGCGCGGGATGGCATCGGGCCACTGCTGGAAGCAGCATACCCTCCCCACAGCCCAGGCAGAGCCTGCCCTGACCGGGGGGAAAGATGAGGGTGGGGTCTGTGAGACTGAAATGTGTGGTTGTGCCAAATGTCCGGGTTTGAGTGATTCTTGTCAGTTTAAAGACAGAAACAGCAGAAGCACAAATGTTGTGAGTAATGGTTTACCAGGAGCAGCCAACAGGCTCTCTGCATATGCGTGCACGGAAAATACCTCCCTGCCCAGGCCGTCCTTCGTATATCGAGCAGCACGATTGTGAATTCCCAGCTGCCAGTCACTGTGAAAGCAATGCCTAAGGTGAGCCGATTGTCCCGCACTGGCACTCGGTCCCTGTGCCAGCCCCGGGCTCCTGCACAGGGCGGCTGGCACAGCAGCCGTCACCCCTCGTCCCTGGATGGAAGTGGCAGCTCTGCACTGGTTCCTCCTGGCTGCAGCATCCAGGCTCTGTGGCGTGTGACTGCCCCGGGTGACTGCCCCGGGTGGGTGCCCCGGCTGGGTGCCCTGAGTGACTGCCCCGGGTGGGTGCCCTGGGTGGGTGCCCTGGGTGGGTGCCCCGGGTGGGTGCCCTGAGTGACTGCCCCGGGTGGGTGCCC
>VZTA01026180.1:124052-180780 GCA_013398855.1 Mohoua ochrocephala
GCTCTGCCCGCTCGCCGGGCGGCAAGAGGGGCCCAAGGCCCGGAGCCGGTGCCGGAGCGGGGGGCCCGACGCTCCTCGGTGGCCGAGATTAGTATTAACTTTTTGCGGCTAGTCGCTCTCAGCACTCTGAGAAAGGACATCTATATTAAAAAATATTTATAGCAGGATTCTGTACAGTCCGACCGCTGAAAGTTAAAGGGATTATTGTGGTGGTGGCCCAGAGCTGGGTGGCAGCGTCCCTGGGGCCACTAGAGCAGCAGCTTCCCGTTCCGGTGGATCTTCAGGATCTTGCCGAGCCGCTGCTTGGCCGTGGCCATCCCCTTCTTCGTGCGCTTCCCTGCAAGGAGAGCAGCCTTGGGGTGAGGCCCCACGCCCGCCCCACAGCATCCCGCACCCTCCAGCTGCCTCCTGCCTCTGCGGCCCTGCCCAGCGCCTTCGAGGACACCCAGCAGCACCCCTCGGGAACGGGGCTGCTGGCCACAGGACAGGGCTTGGCCCCTGGAGAAGCAGCCCCCTGAGCCAGGGGCACAGTGCACACCCTTCCCCATGGACACATCCACACCTGCTCCGGGGAGGCACAGCTCTGCCGGGCACCCTCCTGCCCCTGCAGCTGTGCCAGGCACCCTCCTGCCCCTGCAGCTCTGCCAGGCACCCTCCTGCCCCTGCAGTGCGAGCCCTGCTGCCCTGTGTCCTCGCCTGCCCTGGCTCACTGCTCGTGGTCACCTGTTTGCCCACAGGGTGACAGCCAAACCCAGCCCCATCAGTGTCATCCTGCCCCTCAGGGAGAGGCTGCACACACACACACAGGCATGGACACACAGACACACAGACATGGACACACAGACATGGACACACAGACACAGGCACGGACAAACAGACACACACACATGGACACACAGACATGGACACACAGACACAGGCACGGACACACAGACACACACACAGACACACACACGCCCCTCAGCTCCTGGGCACCTCCCTGACTTGCTCCACAGGGAGCCTGCAGCACAGGGATCCTGAGCTACTGCGCTACCACAAGTCCTGGGACAAGCATTGCCCCGAGGATGCCTGGTCCCTCACCCACCACACTGAGACCAACCCACATGTCACTGCATCTCTACATTTCTCCTTGTCCTCTCTTCCTGCAGTGCCGGAGACATCACCTGTCCTAGAGCTCCCTGATTCTCCTTCATCCCACCATCTCCTTCCCCAGTGCCTCCATCGCCCAGCCTGGTGGTCCCCACACTCAGGACTCTCCTGTGCTCCATGAGGAGAAGCCCTGCCATCCCCTCAGAGCCTCCAGCTGTCCTAAGACCCTGCAGAGGAAGACCTGATGGTCCCCCACTCCCTGCCAGGTCAGCCTCCCTCTCCCTTAGCAATGACCCCTTGTCTCCCTTAAGGACGGAGCGATCCCAGGGGCAGGGTGGGATCCATGTGCCCGGCCAGGTTCCCTGCACGATGCGCTGCTGCGCTGCCCGGCTCGCCGGCCACGCCGGGGTTTGGCTCCATCAGCGTCTGGATCTGATGGATCATCTTCCCATTGCATCTTCCACTGCCTTGGACCTGCTTCCCACCATTTTACCACAAAAGCACAACTCCAGGCAAATATATTCTTTCCACTCCAGCTCTGCAGAGAGCCACAGGTACCTCCAGCTCCTGGCAGGACCTCAGCCCCTACCACAGGCTACACACATCCTCCCCTATGGCCATCCAAGCTGCCAGGGTACCGTGCACTACCTCCAATCTGCTCCACTCAAATACCTGGAATTCAGGAAACGTCTGCCACGTTGCCTCACCTGTCACCGGGGCCTTTCCCAGTGGGATCACACACAATTTCCATGCTACGCGGTGCCTGTCCCACACACCTGCCTCAGCTACGCTTCCTGAGCCAAGTTCACCTGGAGAGCAGGAGGTCCTAGCCCAGACTCTGGGACAGCCTCAGCTTTCTCGTGCTCTCCCTCTGGCAGACAGCAAGCAACCTCTTCCTCTCTCCTGCCTTTGGCTGTAGCTGTGTTACTCCCAAGGTCTGATATTCCTCTGCTCCCTTGCGGCAACTCTCCGGAGAGGTCTGCGGTGTGCCCTGCTCTGCATGTCCTCAGCTACCACCAGCACAGGGCTGGTGAACAGCCACCAGCATCACCACGGTGCCTGCCCCAGCCCTGGGCAGAACGGCCTTCATGGATGCACCGTGCCCTGGACGAGGCCTCGCCGGACAGGCTGGCTGGGACGTGACCCTGCAGCGCTCCTGCCATGGGATGCCTCGCACCCTGCAACCAACAGCCCAGCCAAAGAACACCTGTTTGGCCCCCCGGCGCCAGGACAGTCGAGGCCAGGGGCCCTAACTCTGACCGAATCTGACCTGCCTCCCTACAGCCGCCCTCGTGCCTGCCCACGGCACGCACGGCAGCGAAGGCCCTGCGGAAGGCACGGGGCACACGAGTGCTTCACCCTTCCCCACTCCTGCACCACGACCCCCGGCGTTTCCTGGTACCTTTGGCGGAGGCATTGTTCTGCGAGGATGATGAGGGTCTCCTCTGTGTGAGGAAAACACCGGGTGCCATCGGCTGCGATCCCCTGTTAGGCTGGGCGACCCCAAAGGTGCTGGCCCCTGCGGTGTACTCGTGATCTGTGAGGCTGCTGGCCTGAGACTCCAGCTTCGGCTCGGGTGAGCTGCCTTCCTGAGCCGCTTTGCTTGCGTTGGGGGCTGACAGCTTCTTTTTGGTATTTTTTTTCTTCTTGCCTTTTTGTTCCTCCTTTAAAATGACAAAGATGAAGCTCAGATTAATCCCCAGGAGACCTTTAGCTAGGGCAAGGGCCGGCGGCGTTGCTTAGGGTCCTGATACAACGACACCCGCGGAGTTGGCCATGGACAAGCGCTCGGGGGCTGCTCCGACACCGTCTCGCTCACAGCTGCACACACACGTTTGCCTCTCGTGCCTCTACGTCCTCGCTCTGTGCAGGGCCTCCTCGTTCCTTAACAGCCAGACGGGCCCACACCGACACGGCCCTGGCACAGCAGCGTGGTCGGCATGAGCAAATCTTTCCATCTTCCACAAAAACTGGCACCTCCTATCTTCAGGGATCTTCACACCCTTGCACAACAGCATGGAGGATATTAAACATCCCACCGATTCAGCCTCTGCTTCCTGCTAGGACACACACGTCATCTCCTGACCTGTGACTGCAGCTGGCCACGCACACGGGACGGCAGCGCTCTGCCACTGTCCCGTGTCCCTCGTCTACTTTCCGCTCCTTTCTTCACGAAACCCTGCCACCATCCTTAAAGCTCTTCTACTCAGCAGTCCACATCACAGAAGCCCACAACCTGCATCTCCACCAGCTTGCTGACGTGCCTCACCAACCTGGCTCCAGCAGACCTTGTCACCTTAGCGCCTCACCATGTCACCTTTATGGGGCTTCTCTGACCCCTTCGGAGACCAGACACTTTCCAAACATCCAAACTGCCCCAGGTCCTTTCCTAAACTGACCCTCTGCTCACAGTTCACCAACTCCTTGGAAGCAAACCCTGACACTTGCCAGCAGCCAATCTGCACAGACAGGCAATTCCACCAGTCAGGCTCTCAAATACACATCACATACACTCCTTTGGGGCAGCCTTCTCCTATTCTACCCCAGTAGCCATTCTCACTCCTCCATCCTTCCCTGTGCTTTTGCTCTGTCCCTTGCTGCCTTGTGTTGTGACACCGCTGGGCTTGGATCCCATTTGTTTCCCTGAGACTGCAGAGCCTCGTGTCACTGGCAGGACCAAGCATTGCTGAGGGCTGGCACAGCGCTACGCTCAGGCACAGCTCTGCTGCTGGGGACAGGGCTCTCCTTGCCTGACAGCTCCTACTTCCCAAGCAGCCTCTCACCTGCTGTGACAGCTTGGCGGCGGCGGCGGCGAGTCCAGTTTCGATGGAGGCGACTCTCGTGCCTTCTCGCACCGGTCTGTCCTGCCGAGGCACCGAGGGGCCAACTCGTGCTGCAAGGAAAGCAGAGGCAGGTGAGGGGGCAGGAACGTGCCCGTGGGAGCAGCACAGCCAGCACAGGGCAGCGGGCTCTGCCCTGCCCAGCCGGGAGAGACGGGGATGGTGCAGCCTCTGCCCTTCCCTTCCCCGGCTGCGAGCGAAGGCACAAGAGCCAGCAGCCTCCGGGCACGGTGGCGCGGGCAGAGGCTGCTGATAAAGATGTCGCACGGCTGAGCAGCTCCACAGCCACCTGAAGCCAAAGCCACGTGGGTTTGTGCCCACATCCTGGACTATGAGTGTCATTTCCAAAGGGACGATGCTCCCCACAACCAGGAGAGGACATGCAGGGCCACAAGCTGATGAGACCAAGCACGGGCTGCTTGTCACACACAGCACACCAGAGGGTCCCCTGCTCGTGGGCCACGTCAAAGGGGTCTGGGGGCCCTCTTGCCTGTCACTGCCCCTGGTGAGCTCCAACAAACCCAGGACAGATCAAACCCTTCCAGATCACGAGCTTTGGCTGAGCCTGGAGGAGACTGTTCCCGCTCTCTCTCGCTATTCCCACAGTCAGCACCCGAAATCCATGGCAACTCAGCTGTCCAGGGATTGATTCACTGTTACACCACTGCTAAGGTAGCAACCAAATTATCAATCACTGAGAGTGTGAGGAAAAGTAAACCAACTAAGGAATGACTTTTTCCTGTTGGCTGATTGAGAGAGGAAGGCTAAAACTGCTTGGCAGGAATCCCAGCGCATGGATCACCTTCCACTGTGCTGGAAAGGGTTAATCCTTCAGGTGATAAAGAAGTCACTAATTGCGTGTTACAGTTTCCACACTCCTTGAAAAATAGCTGGTTTTGGCAATTTGCATGCCTTAGCCTGAGCCTGGGCAGCACGGACCACGTGGACTTACCCGTCGGACTGTAAGGGGCGTCATCTGAGCTTTTCCTTTTCTTTGATCGGGATTTGAACACTGGATTATCTTCGTCTGATTCGAGAGAAGGGTAAACTACAGTAGGAAACAAAGGCAATGGTTTCAGTTTGGGAAACAGCTCTACCCTGCACAGAGGCCCCCTTGCTCTGCCCAGGTGCAGTGACCACAGGCACCACGGCTGGACGTGGCCAGAAGTGCCACTGAGCACTTCGGTCACAGCTGTGACACTCGGGGGACTTTGCTCTCACCCACACATTGCTCTTGGGAGCTGCTGTCATTAAACTGTGACTGGTTCTCTCTATTTCTCTATAATCACAGAATACCCTGAGCTGGAAGGGAGCCACAAGAATCATCGAGTCCAGCTTCTGGCCCTGGCACAGGGTGCCCAGAGAAGCTGTGGCTGCCCCTGGATCCCTGGCAGTGCCCAAGGCCAGGTTGGACAGGGTTTGAAGCAACCTGGGATAGTGGAAGGTGTCCCTGCCCACGGCAGAGGGTGGGACTGCATGGCCCTTGCAGGTCCCTTCCAACCCAAACCACTCTATGATTCCATGATGGCAGAACCGCTGTAACTGGTGCAAACTGGCTTTGTGCCCATTTCTGCTGCAGATGCTTCCTTTCTCTGCCAAAACTGAGAATAGCATTGGATCCCGTTTCCATGTGCAAATTCAACTTCTCACTCCTGTCAGCTGGAGGTTTAATTGCTACTGTGCAGACAAGAGCACTGCTGTCACAAGTAGCAGTACCTGACCCACATTTCTGGGACAGTCCCCTGTTTCTGGGTTGACTGCTGCAGTTTCAGGGGCTCTCCACGTTTCTCGAGTTTCCCATTGTGCCATGCCTCAAACCCAGCCTGCCTGGGTGGCTGTATGACCCTGGGCTCTGCAGCCAGTCTGCTGGCACGTGGTCTTTGCTTCCCTTGGTGCGCAGATCCCGTTCCACGTGCTGCTCCCGCGCGCTCCCGGCCCATCGCGGGGTGGCCCACGAGCAGAGAGCGTCTGCCAACACGCCCAGGTGTGTCCCTGCAGCCCCAGGCACACCCTCACCCTGCTTCCCTCCTACTCACCATAATCCGAGTCCTTAAAACAGGCATCCAAGTGGTCCTGGTCCTCGTCGTAATCCTCGATGTCGATGCTGTTCTTTGTGCTTTTCTTCAGCAGCCGCTTCCCCGCGTTTTTGTTGCCGCCACCACCACTTTTTTTCGAGTTTTGTGTGGAGAAGGAGTTGTTCTTGGCCTGGTTGGTGCCCCACGACGTCTGAAGGCAGGACTCTGAGGCCTGGAGGTTTGCCATGGAGAGCATGCCCTGGATGGCTTCCTGCGTGCTGGGGGAGGCAGGTGGCTGGCTGTGGGACACAGGGAGAGACACCGGAGCGCTCAGTGATTCCAGAAACACCAACCCCTCCAGACAGCTCACTCCTTCCACGGCAGTTGTGCTAGGAGAGAGTCCCTGGCTCCTCTGAGTAGCTGGACACACCACCAGGGCCAGTGGGGAATTTTGTGGAACAGGAGTAGCACAGGCAGCACCTCAGAAGTGGGGGTGATGGCCCAGGAGCCAGGGAGGGGTGGGCAGGTCCCTGGGGGCTGTCAGCGCTCTGGGCAGGGCTCAGGGAACTTCCCAAAGCCCACAGCAGAACTCCTCACAGCACAGAGTCTCTACTACCAACCAACATCCTCCTCCCCATCCTCCTCCTCATCTTTTAATATCTATCTGTCTGTCTGTCTGTCTGTCTGTCTGTCTGTCTATCTATCTACCTACCTACCTACCTACCTACCTATCTATCTATCTTTAATGTTATTTTTCTATACTACCAAGTCATCCTCCTCCTCATCATCACATTTTAACAGTATTATTTACAGTCTGTACTACCAACTCCCGTAAAAGGACAGCTTCTGCATCAGCACGGCTGGGGGATGTTATAGGGGGCTCTGCTCCAAACTGCCGGGAAGTTTTTGGTCCCAGTTCATACCATGAGCTGTCACCACTCCAGCAGCTGCTGGAAATTAATTCTGAGACTGGCAGAACACATCATCCAATATTTCCAGAACTTTGGAGTTTGGGCAAGGAGTGAAATGCAAAAAAGCCTTGCTGCAGCAATGATATTTGTTACACTTGTTGTACTTCGTTGTGCAAGTCACGAACATACAAGAGAATTAACAGCACCATGTCACTTTCTCCTACTTGAGCTTAATCTGGGCTCTGAATAGAGTGATGTACAAGACCTTAAAGGAAGTTTCTGGGCTCTAATGGCATTTATTCATAATCCTGAAAATGAGTTAAGACTAGTGTTAGTTCATGACTCAACAAATAGAAGAACATCAGAAAACTTATTTAGGAAAGAGCCATTTAAATCCCTCCAATATCATGCCTTCTCCTCTGCCTTCTCCCTGGCAAAGGAATATTTTGCATCATCTACAAGGAATTATCGTATTTTCTTCCAGTCTTTTTCCCTGAACTGTTTTTCCAAACGCTGGACTCTCAAAACACTGCAAACAGACCATCAAATACTGACCACTAAATGGGCAAATCAGAGAGGAACTGCCTTAAGCAACACAAACTTCAACAAATAAATGGTGGGATATGATCAAAACCAGTGGTTCTGAGAGTCAAACACCAACCTGAAAAGGGGGAAATGTCTCAGAGACAGAGCTGCACATGGGGCAGAGTGTTTCTCATTAGGGCACGTGCCTGGTGTGCTTCCATCAGGAGTATTTCAGCTTTCTAAGCCAAAAAAAATTCAAGAAGACTCAGGAAGCAATTTTGAAGCTCTGGAAGAGCCATATCCCCTTTCTATAGCTTCGGCAATGATTTTTAAAAAACCACATTTATGAAAGTAAACTATCAGTGAGTTACAATTATGGCTTAAAAAACATTTTAAAAGAGCACTGGAGCAGGAACAAAGCAGCCAGAGTGCTCCTGCCCCTGCTCTGTCCCCACAGCCACCTCCAAACACACAGGAGGTGGCACTGGGGGATAGCTCAGACCTGCCTCCAGCCCAGCAGCCTTGTTTTCCTGTCCTCGGGCTGACAGCTGCTGCTGTGGGTGCACAGAGAGGAGGACAGTGACAGACACACTGGCAGTGGTCTGTGCCTTTACCTGGCTTGTGGCAGCGCTGCTGTGGCAGCAGGACCAGGGCAGTGCCCGTCCCCTGTGCTGGCACTGCTCGGGCCCCACCTGGAATCCTGGGGTCAGCTTTGGGCTCCTCATGGCAAGAAGGACCTTGAGGGGCTGGGGCGAGTCCAGAGAAAGGAGCAGACCTGGGGAAGGGTCTGGAGCACCAGTGGTGGCTGAGGGAGCTGGGGGCTCGGTGTGGGGAAAAGGAGGCTCAGGGGGACTGTGGTATCAACCCAGGTTTGCCAAGAGCACGTGCCAGAGCAGGGGGACCAGTGCAAAAATACAAACCCAGTGTTTTCTTCCATTTTTGAGTCAGACCTGGACACAACAGGCAATTTTGCTCCTTTGAAGATCAGGTGATGACCGGCCCTCCAAGCTTTTTCCATATTCCATTTCAGTTCTCTCAGCCTGTTCCCAGAGTCACAGCAGCCTTTCTGCAGGAGCTCTGTCCGTCCCTCTCCCTGCCTCACTGACACACGTAGCTGAGCTGCAGCTCCCTGGAGCAATCCAGGCAATGCCACCAGGGCCTCTGGGGCGGCCAGCTGCTAATGACAGCCCAGCATTTTACAGAATGAAGTTTCCCATGGTTCAGATAAGGCCACTCTCACAAAAAGCCCTGACCTGCCTCCCAAGTGAGTGCTTGGGATCCAGCAGCTCCAGCACAGGTCTGGCAGGGATGCACGCACAGACCGCTGGTGCCAGAGGAGATCCCACCTGCACGGCCGCTCCGTGCAGCACCCACAACACACACATACACATCTATAAACACACACATTCCCTGTCCTTAACCAGCAGAGAAAGATGGGAATTGTTCCTGAGAGCCAGACGTGACCGCACTGGCATCGCGTTGCGACACAGCGCGTTTGCTATCGTGTTTCCTCCGCTTTATTTTTGAAAAGCACGTTACAGCCGTTTAAAAAGCCGGGCGTAATTATGAAATGAAACACGGTAATTACATTTACCAGGGGCCTTTTCCAATCAGGATGCAGCACACGCTGCCAAAACCCAGTGTTTATCCCAGAGCCAGCATTGATTTGACACATTCCCACCGAACCACCCCACACGGTGCAGTAACTCAGCCCAGTCTGGTGACGGGACCGTGTGTGTGACTTTGATTTCAGAAACCACAGAGTCTTCAAACACCCTGGGTTCAGCGCCCAGGCTGAGGGGGGGAAGCAAAGGCCCGAGTCCTGCTCTATTCTGAAAGTTTAACCCCTTGCAGACAGCAAAAGACACTCCGAGCGAGGCGGAGAATTGTCAAGGACCATTTCGAAGCACGCAGTGAGCTGTGTTGTCCACAGAATGGTCAGCAGTGTACACATGGCCAAGGAAGAGTTCCTTGAGTTCTTATAATAGTTGATAAATTTTCGGTTTTTATACCAAACTTCCAGCATGGGAGTTTTATTAACCTGGCAACTTTATTACAGCATTAGACACACCTAACTACTTTTTGATGTGTCTAATGACCTGCCAAAATGTAACTGTAAAATCAACACAAACACTCATCCCATTGCGAACCATAATGCAGAAAGGAAAAGGAATTCACAGGGATGGTCAAACAGACAAGTGTTAACGTGGTCATTTCTTTTGAAGAGCAGGAGCAGAGCTGGGGCCAAATCTGAAGAGATCAGGAAAATCCAGAACCATTGACCCAGCTGAGCTCAGACAACAAAAAATACTCAATTTCCTGAGTGCTGCAGACATGGACACCTCTCCCCATGCCCTCCACCACCACAGGAAATGGCTGTTTGGACAACTCCTCCTTGCCAGGGAAGGGGCAGCAAGAGAGGCAAACCAGGACCAAACGGAGATCAGATCTCATCTCTAGAAACAGCAGCCGTGTCAAGGGAAGCCTTCTGCAGAGGTGCAGCAATTATGTGCCTTGACTGTGAAATCACTGGCCTTTATCATCACCACTGGAGATAAAAAGAGAACTCAAAGGAGACTCCACATGCCCCTCATCTGCAGGAAAGCAGAGGAGTTCACCCGAGCACTTCCCACTGCCCTATTTCCTGGTGGGAAGAAGAATGATACCCACCAGAGATGGGAGGGAGGGTAGAGAGTTTCCCATATCCTCCTTTCGAACACCCGGAATGTGTGGCGCCTCAGAAGGCCTTGTGGGAGGAATGCCAGCCCTCTCGACTGCTGTGGTACAACCTCACTGCATTAAAACCATCATTCCCACCCTCGAGCTGCAGTCACTGAACTCCCTCCTCCTTCTGAACGATTCCTCTGTTACAGCATTATTGCTAAAACCGATGTTCAGCATCTACAGATGTGAAATCCTCTATTTGTTCAAATCATACCACCAAAATCTTTCCTACCTCTCCCTCCAGACCACAGGAAAAAGGAAGAGTTTGCTTACTGGAGAAAAAGCAGTTACCAAGCTGCACAATTCATTCTCACTCACACACAACCACAAACGAGCAATTTTGTTCACAGGTAAGAGGGAAAAGCGTCCCTTGGTGCGTACCTGTTGGTGTTATACTCTAAACCCCCAACTTCCTTGCTTGCCTGCAAAAGATCAAGAATTCCCGCTGAGCTTCCACTCTCTTTCTTTACTTTGGAATTGCGTCCCGGCTTTGCCTCTGTGTCAATGTGAAGCAAATCTTCATCTGATGAGTCCTCGCTCTGCAAAAACAAGGAAAGGGCTCAGAAAAGGTGGAAACTCACTGAGCTGGTCCACAAGAACAGCACAATCGTTCCTGCAGCCTGCCACTCCTCCAAAGACACATGCCTAGCCTTTGGGGTTTGCTTTCTTTAAACAAGGAAAAGAACAAAACCAAGTACACGGTAAAAGTCCGTTTCCTTGCAGCCTGCGGGCATGGCAGGTTTTTCTTTCCCCTTCCAAAGCTTTGAGATCTGACCCTGTTCATGGGATCAATCCCCTTTCACAGCGGTGTTTCCAGGGGCTGTGCTGCCTTCCCAGCCCTGCTCCTGCTCCTCAGACCATGGCTCTCTGGGAGAGGAAGGGGCTCTGTCAGCCCAGCCCTGCACAGGCACAGCTCTCATCCTGCAGGACCATTAATGCCGACAATCCAGGCTCGGGGACAGACCCGCCCCTGCCATCCCCACAGCAGCAGACTGGGAAGATCAGACAGAGGAATGGGACAGATCCGTAGGGACAGAGCCACGTGGGGCCCTGGGAGGAGCTGCCTGCATCTGACCGTCTCTCTGGGGCTGAGATCTCCAGGCACTGTAGCCTGGTGTCCGATAAAACACGTTTTTCCCCCTTCCTGCCCTGCTTTCAGGCTGCTGCAGCACCAGCCCTTACTGCTTGGAGTGCCAGTCTCGTGTCTCCAGGGACTCCCTCCTCAGGCTCCGGCACCATGGGCCCCACACCGCAGGTACTGACTGGACAAAGAGGTCTGCGCTTCCTCCTGACTGTCCCAGAGACAACCCAGGGTGAAAAGAGTTCCTTAGTACTTAGGGCCAAACATTTTGGTCATCTTTGGTTCTGTCTTAACAAACCGTGTTGCTTTTTCTGACTTATTCAGGTATTATGATATGAATTTGTATTAACCACGGTTGGGCAAAAGGTTTAATTTTAATGTCATTTGATTGCCAGTGTTGAGCTTCAGCACTAGCACAGAGCAGACTCACACTGGGCTGTCCCCCTGCTGCAGGGGAGCTGCACCCAGGCTCGCTGACACTGCAGGGCCTGGGCTGGGCTCACCTGGCTCAGCAGTGCTCTAGACTTCAGCCCCTAATGGGCAGAGAGGCTCTGCCAAGTGACAGAAAACAAACACTTTAGGTGCTACATCACAGGAACAGAATCCCAGAATGGTTTGGGTTGGAAAGGACCTCAAAGGGCCTCATGTTCTAGGAGTGCCTCCTCGTGAGGGTACAACAACCTCATACCTTGTACGGTACCGACTCCACCTTTGGCTTCTTAACAGGAGTGTGCTGCAGGGCTTCCTTCTTATCTGATAAAACTGAGTAAATAGAAAGAAACAAAAAGTCATGGGTTTTTTCCCTTCAAAAACCAGCCCTCCTAGTCCACTTGCATCTGACTGGCAGGTAAGACATGGCTTTTTTTGTTATAAGTCACAGAGATTTTAAAGATTATGTTGATTGTTTTGGACAATCACCACCAAAGACTTTGTTGAGCAGATAAAGACAAACCAGGAAATATCCTTACAGGGCAGTTCTCTTTTTGCAGTGTTTTTCTTTCTTCTGATTGGAAACTCATCAATTTTCAGTTCACCGTCGTCTGACACGTATTCGTATTCATCCCGTACAGGTTTGGCTTTGTCCTCTTTAAAATTCTGCAGTGACCCAAACACGCTGGTATTCAGATGGGTTTTGACACCCTTTGAGCTGAAAAAAAGATATTTACAAATCAGTAACAACACTCTGAGTAGAAAACAGCTTGTGACTTGACAGACAATGAGTATCTCTATGCAGAAATCCCAGTCACATTGAATTCTTTCAGGGATGCCAAAGCAATTAGAATAATTTTACAAACACATTTCTGAACCTATGATTTATATCTCGAAACGGGATTCTGACTAGAGCACTAGAAGAAGTTTTGGTGGTAGGGTACTTTCTACATTGACCAGAAAGGCAGATTTTCATCTTCTTGTATAAAAAATATAAATGATGACCTTTCAATTTCCTTTCTTAGTTGATGTGTGTTGTCATATTTTTACTTACCCAAGCAATTTCTTATTAGAGAAGGAGAATGTGAATTTGTTGTCTTTATTTCCCGATAAAGGCGTCTTTTCCGATTTGTGTTCCTCTTCCATTTTTAGAAGTGAATCAGGTTTGCTGTTCTGAAAGGCAAAAGACCAAAACGAAATAAATAAATCAGTTAAGTGAGTCATTTATGTTTCAGCTTCCCAGGTACCCTCAGAATCTGTTCCTCTTTAGGCAGACGGAAACAGAATCACAGAATCCCAGAATGGTTTGGGTGGGAAGGGACCTCAAAGCTCATCCCATTCCACCCCTGCCATGGGCAGGGACACCTCCCACTGTCCCAGGCTGCTCCAAGCCCCAATGTCCAGCCTGGCCTTGGGCACTGCCAGGGATCCAGGGGCAGCCACAGCTGCTCTGGGCACCCTGTGCCAGGGCCTGCCCACCCTCACTATCTCAATATTTCTCAATATTTCTTCCCAATATCCAAATAAGTTACCCCAAATGTAGCAAGTAACAGATGATTTTGTAACAGGAGAATTTGTTTGCACCTTTCCCACTAGAAGTTCACAATGAACAGCTATTTCAGTGAGAAAGCCTGTTAAATTTTCACATTTATCAAAAACCCTATTAAATTTTCCCTGCAGACATAATGTTCTATTCTATGAGTGAATTTCCCTCACCTTGCATTAGCCCTCAAGAAAGTCAAACTTTTAATCCATGGGGCATAATTCAGATTTCATTAAAACCAGTTCTTGATTATTAACTATTAGTTAGTTATTGATTAGTTATTGATTTCTCATTAGTTATTGATTTCAGACTTAAAGCAGTAGGACGGTGTCAGAGCAAGGATCACAAAAGGGATCCACACTGAACCATCTCACTGCTACCAGTTTGGTGTTGCTGTGCATAGATGGACAATTCAGCACAAGAATCCATCCACCCCCTCTTCCTTTATCAGGGATTAATTGACCATTTTCTGCTTAATTTTCTTTTCTTCGGGAACTGAAAATTGGTGCCTCGTTCTCTCTGCTTAGGCAGAGCCACAAACAATTCTCTACCCTTGGCTTATCCCTGTGTGGCAGAATTTAACAGGAGACGTTACCTTGTATTTCCATTTGGCTTCTGTTTTGCTTTTGTTTTGCTCTCGAACTTCAAATTTCTCCACCTCGTTCTGCTTGCTCGCAGATTCCTTGTTGGGAACACTTAAAACGTTCTTTGCAGCCTGGGAAAAGAGTCAGGAAAAAGTCCTCTGAATGAGGATGGAGTGTTGGCAGGTCAGAATCACAGGCTTTGTCTGGAAAATAACATGATATATTTGGGGAAACTCCCATTTATTCTTTTTGAACCCCAAACTGAGATTCAATCGAATATTGCTCCTTCAGAGGCTGCAGAAGAGCAGCTGCACTTCTCCCTGATACACCAACACACTCCTCTCCCTGTCTGTCACCCCGTGACAGGTTCCACAAACTGCACACAACCTGTTAGAACCTCAGAAATGTTTTAGGAAAGATTTGTGGGTATTTCTTCACAAACAGCATGCAGCCATTCCTCTGTCGGTGCATCCTGGCCCCTACTGAAATCAGCAGCAAAGTTCATGCTGAATTAAAGGGGATCAGAATTGAAGGACATCAAAAAGAAACATTTCCTACATGGGCAAAAGTGGAAGAAAACAATTGTTCTACTTTCAGTCACTCATTCCAGAGCAACATCTCAGGCAAATGAGACACTTTAGAAACGAGTTCTTTCATCACTGACACCTCTTGATATCAGTGGGTTTCTGGGAGGCTCCACACCAGTGAATAACCAGGCAAACACTCAAATCAAATCCAAAGCTGGGTGAGAGGAGGGCAGTGAGCCAGCAGTTACAAACCTTCCCTTCGCCCCTGCAGAGCCAGGGTTTCACAATGTTCTGCACACATTGCTTTTTGCATGAGGCTTACGGAGCGATTTTATCTCTCTGAGGGTGGGAGAAGAGGGAGAGGTTAAAACGCGACCCACCTTCCCCTTCTTTGGCGTCTCGATCTTGGTCAGAGCCTCCTTGGTGTGTGCCTCCAGCAGGTCGAGGTTGGGGATGGCTGGTGGTGGGCTCTCCTTTGCCTTCTTTCCTTTCTTTTTGCCTTCTCCCTTCACTTTCGGTGTTTTGGGCGGTTTTGGGGGCTTGGGAGGCTTCGGGGGTTTGGATGGCTTGAGTTGTTTGGGGGTTTTCACAGTTTTGGGAGTCTTTTTTTTAGGGAGCTTTTCTACAGGTGGAGGCGGAGGGGTGACCTGGACGGGCGAGGGAGCCTCCTCCTTCTCCACGGGACAGATCTCCTCGGCCGTGCTGTTGGCACTCGTGTCGGCTTTGCTGGCTTTCGAAGCGTTCTGCGGTTCGGCACAGAACAGAAGGGGTTCACACGCGCCCGCCCCAGTTTGGATACTCACCTGCACCCTCCGTTAGGTGGGGAAACCATCCCCAAAGACCCCCAAGAGATGTGATGGAGGGGGATCTGCAGCACGGGTCAGTCTGACCGAGGCCACGGTGAAGCCCTGCTCGCCAATTCCCACCCTCAACTCCCACCCCCACAACTCTGGCCTGGAGTAACTCCAGAGGCTTGGTAGGGAATGCAACTCTCACTGGGTTGTACCATCACGTGGGACTGTTCAGTGGCCTGTCCACACAGGATGGATGAAATGAACAGTCTTCTGCTTAAAATGCTGATCAGCTTGAGCAAAAACCCTTCCCGTTTAGTTCTGATGTGATAAATATAGCAGAATCACATCTCATGCCCTCGGGAAAAATTAGCAGTAAAATAGCTGCCCAATTAAAATTAACACTGACTAATTAAAAAGAAATCAGAAAACTTAAATACTACATCAAAAGAGGATCAAAGGACAAAATAGATTTCAGTTTTGAGGTCCCTGGATGTGGTTAGAAACAGGGTGGAATGCAGCATAATGTCTTTAGCCGTGGTCACCTCCTGCTGTCACACATCTCCCCCCGTGGGACACGGCACCACACCCAAAGGATGGCACCCCCACCCCCAGACCCTAGACCCCCAGTCCAGTAAATATTATAAAAACAGCACAAACCTCACTTAGTCTTATTTCTTTGGCAAGGTCCTTGATAAGTTGTGCTGGTTTGAAGTTTTCTGGTAGTTCATCTTCATGCTCTGCTAAAGCCTAAAACACAACAAAGCCAAAGTGCTGTTTCTGTGCATGTTTTCTTCAACAATAGAAAAAAACCCGCTTGAAGTGACTCGTCCAAATTTTTTCCTAGGTATTGAAATCAATCTTGACTGCATTAGACATTCAAATAAGAAAAAGGTATTTTTTCCCCTGTTCTGGATGTTATTGTAACTAGCTGTCCCGAGAGAACAACAAAGTCAATCATCTTTTTTCAGATATTATTGCATTTTCACAACTGCAACACCACTTTGCTCACCCAAAGTTCTCCCAATTGCTTCTCTTTGGCATCTCAGAACTGGATGTTTTGCAATGGAGATGTTATTTGTTCCAGCAACTGACAAACACATTATATTAATCCAGGCTGCTTCTCCTACCTGTTTTTTAGTCCATGACCTGAAAGCACCATTGAGAATCTTTGCTCCTTGAAGGAGATGAGCAGGAGGTTGTTGTCCAGCTTTATGCAAACCTAAGCAGAGAAAAAACCCAGTGTCATTCAACCACTGACAGCTACAGTTGTTTACAGAAAGCATTTAATGTGAAAATTGTGGCTGGGAAAGCTGAAGTTAACTCTTTGAGAGGTGGTCCCCACAAATGAATCCCTGCTACAACCTGATGGTAACAAGCAGTATTTTCACTGTGTCCCAGATCCAGCTGAGCCTTCCCACCCTGTGCTCCTGTCAGTTCTGGCTCCACTGGCCCTGCTTTGGCTCCCCCCGCTCCCGTTCCCATCCAACTTCCACGGCACCCAACCCAGGCTCTGGCAGTAAAAAGGTGCCATCGGCAGCTCCTTGGTTCTGACTGAATCCTGAAAAGGGACCTTGTGGATTAATTACACACGTTTTTCTCATGATAGAAGGATCTGGTGGGTGTCTCTGGACACATTTTATAGCAGGAGGAATGGAGGCAAAGAGCAAAGCAAGGCCGAATCTGTAAACTAAAATGAACTTCCAGCACCATTTTATAAAGCAGTTTAAAGCTTCCCTGAGGCACAGGTAAGAGGGACAGCTCGGGTCCCTCCCAGAGTGTGATGGCAGGAGGTTCAGGGCGAGCTGGGCCCGAGCAGCGTGTTCTGCTGGTGTGCTCAGAGCAGTTTTCAAACACTGACAAGACCAGTTTTGGCCACCTGTTCACCCTTCATGTGGACATCAGCATAAACTCAGGGTAACTGTCCTCAGACCCCAAAGCTGGGCAAGGAAACGCAGTTTTACCTTTGAATTTCTCTAGTAGATGCTTCCCCATATACCAACACGCCGTTTCGAAGTTTGGGAACTGGGTCAGGCTGACGATTTTCAATCGCCTTTCTACTTCATACGCCCTGCAAGACAAAGCCACAGGGAGCTGAGCACGGCAGAGCACAGTGTGCCACAGAAGTCCTGGGGTCACTTTGCAGTGTGTCCCCTCTCTGTCCTGCTGCCAGGTAGGCTGGCCTCGGGCCAAAAGCAAAACGTGACAGCGCCAGTAAAAAACTGAGAGACGGATGCAGGATGGGTTTGTTGCAGTATTTGCCCAGAGTCAGTAAAGAACTGCCTGTCTTGCCTTAGGCTGGGCAGAGAGCCCAGCTGAGCAGGTGGGGGCTTGTCCTGCAATGAATGGCAGGTGCCAGGGGAAAACTCCAGGCAGTTTGCAGCAGTTCTTCCTTCAGGATGTGGCCACATCAAACCAGGCACCCCGTGTGTCCTCCTGTGCATTGTGCAACAGGTGTGAGGACAGCTCAGGACAGCTCAGCACGAGGGAACACGGCCAGAGGGGACAAAGGTGGGTGCACCATCCCAAACTGCCCAAGAGCTACACCAACATTACTGTCAATGATTCGTTATTACTGAGCTATTAAAAACTGGGCCTCTACACAACTTCAGATTTTAAAGACAGATTACCTTGTTTGCATTTCCACGCTTAGACTGTGTAGAAAATGTCCTGCAAAGGCCAGGCAGTCTACTGGTGTTAGAGTTGCATAAATCCAACCTAAAAGAGAGAGAAGAGTCCTCAAGACAAAATCTCGAAGGCCAGTGCCACGGACTTTAATCCCAACACGATGTCCGTGCCTCAGTGAGCACCTGACTCCACAGGTACCCCACAGCCCAGCCCCAGAACCACACACACTTCGAACCAAGCTGCCTCTGGTCCCTCCTTTGTTTTGCCACACAATGGCAGCTGCTTTCCTGTCTCCACAAAACCCTGTAGCAGCTCCTGACGTGTGCTTTATCACAGTGCCAGAATCAGGTGTTTTCCAAACACGTATTTTCATACAGAAATCTACTCAAGTTAGTGACTCTCTATAAATTGCTCTGTGTTTGTTCCACCATCTGCTCCACAGATGGTCGTAAGAGAAACACCTACTTTCCCCTTCTTCCACTCAAGGTAGAATTCAAGTGTGTAAACTTTTGGTGCAAGAATCTACTCACACACAGTGAGTCACTACTGTGTCACTCCTGGCTGCTGCCTCATGAGCACTGGCCCCACTTGCTGTCACTGCCTGCACTCAGATTAAGGCTCAGGGGGGCTCTGCTTCATTTAGATGCACACAGAGGGACAGAAAGTCCCTGTCCCCATTTCAACAGGTAACAAGGAGGGCCGGAAACAGCAATGCAAATGAGGAAATTATTGTCCATGGTGAGAGGAAGGTGAGGAAGACAGGCTGGAGCAGAACTCTGCTCACTTCAAGCCCTGCATTATTTTCTGATTAACTCCCTATCCTCATGGAAATCCTCCCAGGAACCAAGAAAAACAAAATGCACCATCCCCAATATCCAGTGAAAGCCTGAGCCTATCAACTGACCCCTAACAACCTGTGACACCAAGGTCTTTGGCTGCGTGTGCAACAACAAACGCACGTTCCCACTCGTGCAGGCACCTGTAGTTCCTGAGTGTCACGGGGGATTAATGTCTGTGACAAGGGTCTGGGGGTGTCAGGGTCAGAATGCAAACCCATTCAGTGTCAATTGTCTGTTGGGTGTCAGGAAGCACCGATGTCATGGTGGATACACAAGGAGAACTCATGGGCTGCTACAACCCAGCTAGACCATGAGTGGAACACTCTCCCTGCCAGTTTTACTTTTAAAAGGCTATTAAAATATTAATAGAAAACAGTAAAAGTTCTGGTTTGTTTTGTAAGCACATGAAATGAAACCTCTTCTGAGAATTAGACTTCAATACTTTGTCAGAGAAAGTTGTCAAATCCCCCCAGTCTGGCATTTTGGATGTGCTGCTCTAAAGGATGGGGAAAGCCCTCCTGCCCCAGCCTGCTCACCTGATGGGATGAAGAGTGTCTGGCCTTGTTTAACGGTGCATTTGTAACATTTATCTACTTGGTCTGCAAAAAACATCTCGCTGTGATTCGCCGCTGACTGCCAGCGTTCATACAGAGAAATATTTGCAGAGGCTGGTTTGATGAGATAAAAGATCTTTTCTCCCTGAATTAGAAATATAAAATTAGCAATGAGCAGCCGAACCAAACAGCACTGCACTGGCACACACACACACATAGAGACACACACACAAATATTTATCTAAATACACACGTAACACTGCGTATTTTGATAGTATTTAAGTAAAATTAATTAGTCAGCTTTGTACAGAAGGGCTGAAATAATTAAATCACAGCTGACCACATCTGCTCAGATTTGCGGCAGTGATGGTGCAAAAGGTTTACAGTGCCAGGTTCCATCACTCTGCAAAAACAGGATGTGGTGTCTTTAAGGCCCAGGGTGATGCATGTGCAGAAGGCACCAAACAAATATTAAAATCCTAATAGAGAGAAAATACACAGAGGACTTCCATGCTCCGAGTGCTTCCTCCCTCAGGAGACCCTGGCACTGCTGGGAGTGCACCCACTTAGAGCAGTTAAGACTCAGATACAACGGGACAATGAGGAAAAAACTTTGGAGAGAATTTCATGATGGTCTTTGTGTATAAAACTGAGTTTGTTACTAGATCCATCTGAAAGGCAGGCTCCCTCACCTTCAGCACGTGGTACCAGGCAGAAGCCCCCCCAGAGTCTATGTGGAAGTCGGTGTAGCTGTCCTTCACGCAGATCAGGCAGTACTTGGTCACTTTGGGCTTCGCCAGCAGGGCATCATCAGGCCAATAATTTTCCACCCAGGACAGCTTCTTAACGATGTCAGGAGGCTCTACAAAGCTGGACATCCTTACAGAGACAATGCAGAACACACAGGCAGCTTTTAAAACAGAGCACCAGGACCCCGGTACAACAAGAGGCGAGTGTGACTAATACTTGCATGGCAGACTGGAGCAGCTCCTCTCGTGGCAGTGGAACTGCTCTTCACTCAGAAAATTAGGGAAAACTGTTTACAGACAGAGATTTTAGGGTCTTTAAGTGTGATGACTTAACAACAATCCTTTGCCTTCTTTCAGCAGTACCATCTATGATCAAGTGTTTGCTGTCTGTGGTTTTCCTGCCTCTTGCTACGCAGGCTCAGGCACCAACACTGCTGCTATCACAGCCACCTCTCCAGCCCCCTTCAGAAGAGAAAGTGAGATGTGTGCCCTTTGACAGAAATCGTCTGGCAAACCTTAACAATTAGCACGTTAAGCTTAATATTAATAATCCAAATAACGATAACATTAATGCTTATGGATAAACAAGTCTTGATCTGATGCTGAAAATCAGCGATCTTGTTTACATTGACTAAGTTACATTAAAAGCTCAGAAGGAGGAAAAAGTCTAATTTGGGTTGATAATGTGAATATATTTAAAATACAAGATATATTATATCTATTCCTATAATTTATATGAATAAATCTATTTATTTACATTAAGAACATACTGGATATGTATCTAAATTTATACAAATTATTATCTTCATTCATATCGAATATATGTTCCTATTTATTTATTTATATCATTCATATATTACGTTTTTATCAAATATATAACATATACTATAATCACAGCTAAGACAATGCAGTGGCATGACAACCAGGCATTAAGTGTTTCACCCTAGAGTGTGCTAAATTTTAGGTTCAAATAGTCCAAAATTTGGGCTGATAGTGCAGGAAGTGAAGATTCACTGCTAGACACTCTAAAACACCACGTCAGTAAGAGTGTCTGCACTTCAAGCCAGTATTAAATGCTCCCACATGTCATCTGTGCTCAGTGTCAAGCCCTGATGACAATAGCTCCATTTCTGTGGCAGGGAAGATGGAGCTGTGCATTCAATTAAACTGTCACTGTCTATGCTAAGAAATAAAATATTTGCTATTAATGTCTGGATTAGCAGCGTGTGAACGACAGCTCCAGCAGTCCTTCAGGAAAAAAGACATCCCATTATTTGGGGATAATGGCAGGAAACTGAACAAATCTCTGCCGAGGATCCCGGTGGTCTCGGGCCTGCCCTGAGCAGAGCTGCTCCCTGCAGCGATGGGTGTGCGCCACGAAATCCCAGCTACAGGGATCGGGGGAATGCCTGGCAAAACGAGCTCATCGTTATCCACCAGCCTTCTGTTTTAAGCCTTCGTGGTGAAGCAGAGTGCTCCCCAAAACAGCCATTCTTTGTTTTTCTGCTGACACTCGTTCTCATCTGTGCAGTGTGTTTGTGTGTAAAAGGATCTTTTCCTTCTCCTGGCGCTTCCCTTCTGGAAGCAACAGCTACCCCAGAGGACTACAGGGCCTGTGGGAACGACCTGAACAGTTTGGATGTTCCTTGTCTCGTAGATGGCCCTGCCCGCTGCTGCAGGGAAAGCAGGGCTCCGTTATGGAGCACAGCTACAGAGAGCACCAGGCAGCGCCCTCAGCACTGACATCGCCTCATCGTGGACTCACGGGATGGTTTGGGCTGGAAGGGACACTAAAGATCATCTCATTCCCATCTAGTCCATGGGCAGGGACACCTCCCACTGTCCCAGGCTGCTCCCAGCCCCAATGTCCAGCCTGGCCTTGGGCACTGCCAGGGATCCAGGGGCAGCCACAGCTGCTCTGGGCACCCTGTGCCAGGGCCTGCCCACCCTCACAGGGAGGAATTCCTTCCCAATATCCACTCCCTCTGATCTGTACCATCACCCCCAGCCTGCTGTTAGGAAATCAGCATCACCCTGACCCTGAGCTGCTGCCAGACAGATCACAGGTTACCTGCCAAAAGCTCTGAGACCAGAACTATAACACAGGCTGTAGGATTACATAATTACAACAAATTCCAAAGTTATTCTCCTCAAAGGACACCCAGTGACATGTTACTCTGCACCTAAAGTTGGAGCAACCAGAAGCTTCTACCCCATGGTTAAACAACGCTCCCTAAAGAAGAAAAGCACTGGGGAAGGCAGGGGCTGAACCCAGCCCCACATCCCAGATACCGTGTGGGATTTGGTAATTTGAAATTATAATTTATTTATAATTCTAGGTAAGTAATAGTAATGTAATTCAAAAATAAACACATAGTATAGTGTACAGCTATATTACTATATAGATATATGTTATATACAAAATAATAAATTACATACAAATGATAAATCAAAATAAATCTGCAGTAAATTACCGTGCAGCAGGCTGGGCCCTTACCTGGTGTCAGAGAACTCCAGGTTTGTGACGTTTAAGACCCTTTTTCTGTTTGTGCTGTAGTAGTAATCCACAAATTCCTTGAGCTTCATCTTGCAGTCCTTCTGCTTGGTGACATCGGTGACATCAACGCTGCGCTCCGGCCCTGCACGCGAATTCAGTGGAGAGGAGAGGTTGATGGACAGCCTGCCTTGCCCCCTTTTCTGTGCTTAGGGGTGAGTTAACCTGTCCAGAAACATCTCAATCTTCTGATTTGCTGGCCTTTTCAGCCCTTGGATCCTCCCTGTTGCTCGTGTAAGCACCCACACAGACACACACACACGAGAGACGTGTCTATCCATGAATACCCATCAAATGGTGCCTTTGTAGCCGTGTCCCTGGGAAAACCATTCCTTGGTACACTTTAGCTGTTACCCCTGGTGCAGAGCTGCAGAGAGCAGAGCGGGCTGGCTCGGCCTCGCTGCCAAGCTGCTACACAGGGCAAGAGTGACTCAATTTCCAACTACAGGCTCCCACTGCATAACAAACACTGAAACCGGCACAGCTCACGGCACAGACAACATTTCACAATGCATTTTACAGTTTCCTGTACACCTAGTTATTTCTGGGAAGCAGCTGGGCTCGGAGCAGCCCCGTGCCGGCGGCTCGCCGGGTACCCACCGACGTAGTTCTCGACGTCGCTGACGTAGAAGGTGGGGGCCGGCACGGCCAGGCCCAGCCCGTCCTTCTTGGGCACCAGGATGGGCTCTGCGAAGCCGTTCTCCTCCAGGTACTCTGCTGTCAGCTGGCTGCCCGGCACCTTCACCACGATGTCCTCGGCGCTGCAAAACCAAGCACAGGGTCAGTGGCCAGGGGCTCCCAGGCCACGTTTGGGGTGTTCCGCGTTTCGCTGCTGAGGGGAAGGCGCCACGGAAAAGGAATTGTGTGCAAATCAGGTGCATAAACCAGAACCCCATTTATTCCAAAGCATGAAGGGCACAATAAAATCACACAACATCAATCACTCAAGCCTCATGCTCCAGCTACTGGGAAGTCCTACAACAACATCTTACAGTAAACAACATCTTACATTTTCCTCAGCTGTAGGATCAGTCAAGCTACCGGTGACCAATGTTAAAGGAATTGGTGTTAAATGTTTCACTCTAAAGAAGGTGAGATTAAAAACGTTACCCAGTCTCAAATAAATGGCCCTAGGAGTGCTTGGCAAGTCATTTTAAAGCAGTCAAATAACGAGCTCAGGAAGTATTCTGCAGGTTATTTTGAAGTGACAGGGACACCTCCCACTGTCCCAGGCTGCTCCAAGCCCAAATGTCCAGCCTGGCCTTGGGCACTGCCAGGGATCCAGGGGCAGCCCCAGCTGCTCTGGGCACCCTGTGCCAGGGCCTCCCCACCCTCCCAGGGAAGAATCCATTTAATTGTCATCACTGCCACTCTTGCTACTCTGGAGCTATTTTGGCATTAAAGATTTTAGAACAGGATGACATTAATTACATTTTTTGCCTTTTTGCTCTCTTCAGTGTTCCTTCCAACCCGAGACCCTCCCCAGCACTCACTGGGGGCTGCCATTCACTGCCCCATGCTGGGAGCCAGCAGTGCTGTCCCTGGTCCGAGCCCCCTCTCCCCTGCAGCCCGCTCTGAGTGACCACTGCCGGCGCCCGGCCCCTCACACCTGCACATCTCCCTCCTTTGCTTCGGAGGAGAAAATTTCTCCACAGGACTTTGTGTCCGAGGCCCGGATCTTGTGGGCCTTTCTTTGTGCTACAGACCCTTCTGTCTCAGGAGAGTTCATCTGGCAGCAGGATTGGTTTTTCTTATGCACACATTAATGAGAAACAAAGAGAAAAGGTGGGGGGCTGTATTATTTATAACAATTTTGGAGTGACTCAGAGATCCTCTGTGTGTGACTGCAGCCTCAGAGGCCACTCGAGGTTACTGAAATCAGTCTGCCTGGGCCATAAATCTTTTTTAAAATGAGCTGTGCAACCTGTCAAATTACAAATTACAGAAGAAAAAATATATATATATATAAGCAGCAAAGATAAAAAACCTTGCAGGCCCCAATAAAAATAGCCAGGCAAGTAAAAATACTGGATACTGAGCTCAGCAAAACACATCTCTAAAAGCTGCAAAACACTTTCCAGAATTATTGTCAGTTTTTACCTTAAGCAGCCTAAGACTAGTATCTTAAATTAAATGTGAAATTAAATTCTCCATAAAAAGGAAGAAGTTCTGTGTTTACTTTGCCAGTCTCCAAGGATTCTTCTAAAATAATTAGTTATTAATAATTAAGGATTTATTTGGCTACAGCCTACATTAAAGAGCCAAAAGAAAATGATCACTCTGGCAAATGGCTGTGGAGCAGCCTAATAACATGTGGGACATGTCACCTAACAATTAGCACCATTCATTACCCCAACGAGAGGGCCTTTGTCACCCAGCAACTGAGCATGTCATTGTTCTGTCCAGGATGGGGACAGACTGCAGCAAAGTCATTAGAATTTTGAGAACTGGAGATTTCTATGCAATAAGTGGGTTAGTTTCTTATAAAAGTGGATGTTCCAGGAGGCAAACACACTCTGGTTCAGCCTGGAGAGGAGAAGGCTCTGGGGAAATCTTAGAGCCACTTTCAGTGCCTAAAGGGGGCTTGTAAAAAACAGCAAGAGTGACTTTCCACAGAGGCAGACAGTGATAGGACAGGGGAGGAGAGTTTTAAACTAGGAGAGATTTAGATTGGATGTTTGGAAGGAATTGTTCCCTGGGAGGGTGGGAGGCCCTGGCACAGGGTGCCCAGAGCAGCTGTGGCTGCCCCTGGATCCCTGGCAGTGTCCCAGGGCAGACTGGACATTGGGGCTGGGAGCAGCCTGGGACAGTGGGAGGTGTCCCTGCCCATGGCAGGGGTGGGATGAGATGATCTTTAGGGTCCCTTCCCACCCAAGCCATTCTATGATTCCATGATTCTTGCCTTCCCAAATCCTGGCATCTGTGGAAATCCACAGGAACTGGGCTCAGCTGAGAGGAGATCCAAATACAGCTGCACAAATATGAAAAAGGGAAGAACCTGGGATTTCTGCAACCAAACAGCACTGATGTAACCATCAGTGCTACACAACGCTCCCAGCACAGCCCATCCCCAGCCTGATGGGACCCCAGCAGCACCAGCCCTGCCCCTGCAGCCCCCCACACCAAACACCCACCTGGGAAACGTCCGACTTCGAAGCTCTTTGATGAACACCTGGCTCCCGTTCTGCACTGGCTTGACCTCCGTTGTCTGGCCGGTGTCATGCTTATGCCAATTTCTTTTCTTTTTCACTGAAAGAGAATGAATTGGACAGCCATGTTAAGTTGAAGATAATTATTAAGACATCGGCAGGAAGGACAAATCTTCATTTAATTTCTCACACAAGCAGAGTGGAGGGAACCCCCACTACGGTGCCCTGCAGATTTCAATATTGCTCTCAATGCCCCATTAGACAATCGTGGTGCAGCTGAAGATGCATTGCAGAGCGAGCAGCGAGCGTTTTGGAGCACAGGGGCAGCAGTTGGGTAATTGCTGAGCTGCACAGCCTCCCACAAACACCGGCTCTGGACACCCTGGGCTGGCCACGCTGACCCATCCTGGCCAGGAAACTCCCAGGAAGCGCCTTGGCACCGCCTGCAGAACGGGTCTGTGGGAGTGCTTTTGTCAGGGAACACCTCAGCCTAAAGCTCTGGCCAGTAGTGCTGGATTTGGGTCTGTGGGAGTGCTTTTGTCAGGGAACACCTCAGCCTAAAGCTCTGGCCAGTAGTGCTGGATTTGACCATTGTGGGATGGGGTTTTGGCTGTGCCCTGCACACAGCATGGACAGGGAAGGGGAGGGAAAAGGAAAAGGAAAAGGAAAAGGAAAAGGAAAAGGAAAAGGAAAAGGAAAAGGAAAAGGAAAAGGAAAAGGAAAAGGAAAAGGAAAAGGAAAAGGAAAAGGAAGGAAAGGAGTTAGCTGCTAGAACTGCAGGGAAGGGAATTTATTATGGCTCAGACCTGCAGCTGATGACAGACTGAGGCCCCTTGACTGTGCTCCCAGGGAGGGATGGACACAGGACAGTCCATCAGGGATAAAGGGCCAGCAGGAATGAGCACATGTGAGCCAGTCAGGTTCCAGTGTGGCTTTGCCCTGCCTCTGACAGCTGGATAACACAAAGCAAGAAAAACTGGTCCCGCTTTTTCCCTGAGTCAGCACTATCTCCCTCAGCTGTTCCTGCTTCCAGAGCGTGTCCAGAGAAACTCACTTTGGTAGGAAACTGGTTTTTTCCGTATTTGTATCATTTAGAGCCTCTGTTAATAGGATTTTCATATGTCACATCATACTTTCATTTTCCACCCTTGTTTTACCTCATGAAACTCAGTATTTCACCCCAAGCCTAGACCTCTTATCCAAACAGTGAGGGAAGGCAGCAGACTCCTCACGGATGGCACCCACTCCTCACGGATGGCACCCCCTCCTCACTCTTTACACACTCACAGACCCACACACTTTTCCATTAGGACAGGAATCTGGAGGCCAGAGCTATAATACACGAGATTTGGAAAGAGCAAACTTTGCTTTCCCGACCACAACCCTGGAATACCTCGAAGAAAGACATCTCCCAGTGAGTCCATCCCAGGTTTTGCACGAAGCATGTTGGGTTTATTAGTTCCATGTAGGCTCCAGCCTAGCTGGAGATATTCATTAAAGCTGCTAGTTCTTTATCTTAATGACTCTCAGGCTTAGTGTATTAATTCAATGCTCCTGGTAACAAAGGAAACAAGCCTGGCTTGAATGCCAAACCTTCCTCCTCTCCCTCCCTTTCCAGCCTCCGCCTCCTCCCCGTCTCAGCACATCCGAATCAACACCACCAGTGTGCTGATTGCACTTGCACTCTGAGTGCAAGTCCCAGGGAAAGAGGTGTCACTTGCCACGGGAAAATTGAAGAGCTTATCCTCTGAGCACGGTCCCTTATTACACTTCAGACAGCTCGGAGCGTCGGCAGGAAAGGCGACAGATCAGCGCTGAATTAACAAATTCACTGCCACTCCCCCAAAACCTCCGGGCAGCCGTTTGCCCCGGCACCAAGAGCTGGCAGGCACCCACCTCTGCCATCCACCTCTGCCATCCACCTCTGCCATGGGCCTCCCCATCCACCTCTGCCACCCATGTCTGCCATGAGCCTCCCCACTCACCTCTGCCACCCATCTCTGCCACCCATCTCTGCCACCCATGTCTGCCATGGGCCTCCCCACTCACCTCTGCCATCCACCTCTGCCATCCACCTCCGCCATGGGCCTCCCCATCCACCTCTGCCACCCTCCTCTGCCACCCTCCTCTGCCATTCACCTCTGCCATCCACCTCTGCCATCCACCTCTGCCATGGGCCTCCCCACCCACCTCTGCCACCCACCTCTGCCATCCACCTCTGCCCTCCATGTCTGCCACCCACCTCTGCCACCCTCCTCTGCCATTCACCTCTGCCATCCACCTCTGCCACCCATCTCTGCCACCATCTCTGCCATCCACCTCTGCCGTGAGCCTCCCCACCCAGCTCTCCTGCAGAGGCAGCCTGGACTCCTCGCTGCCTGAGCGTTCCCCAGGAGGGGCTCCCTCCTGGACGGCAGCTGTTGTCCATTACACCACATCAAACACCCAACCCTTGGCCATTCCCAGCCATGCTTTCTGTATTTTATCTTTACCACGAACACCACAGTAAGGACTAAAGGCCCATTCCCATGTGCAACAGATCCCAGCTTTGGCCAGCAAAGCTACTTTTTTGTAATTTAACACAGATTTCTTTTCCTGCAGATCTTTCTGATCCAAATTTAACCTTTGGGAAGTCCAACGGTGGAAAAAGGAAATGTATTTTTTATGAAAACTGTATCTCAAAGCGAATAATTCACAGGTATAGGTATATTATTTCAAACACATTTGTGTAGAAGAGATCATCAACCTGAATGCTCAGGAAGAATGAAAGGGTGGCCAAGCATGGGAAGGGGCTGCCCGGGGAGGTGGTGGAGTCCCCATCCCTGGAAGTGGTCATGGAACAGCTGGACGTGGCACTCGGTGCTCTGGTCTTGAGGAGCTGGGGATCAGTCCCAGGCTGGGCTCGGTGACCCTGGAGTTTTTCCAACCTAAATGACCGAGTTGGGAGGGACTTTAAAGCCCCTCTTGTTCCAGCCATGACCGGGGTGCTTCCACTAGAGCAGGGACACCCAGAAGCCCCCTGTGAGCTCTCTACTGACCCACACTAAAGGCTGTAACCAGTCAAAGCCAGCCACAGCCTCTGGGTCACTTGCAGCTCTGTAACTCCTCTGATTCCAAAGGATTTCTCCTGATTTTCACTGCTGCAAACAAGGCAGCAATCAAACCAAGCATTTCAGACTGTGTTATGAAAATGAGCCAAGCCTACCCAAATGAAGCCCTTGCATTTTATTGAAATGATGTCAGAAAATGTTGGATGAATATGGATGATTTTTCCCAAAGAGGAGTCCCTACACATTTCATTAAACAGGAATGGCTTAAAACGCCATGTGACAGGAAGCAATCTTCTGAGAGCAGCCACTCACCACAGTGGTAATGTGGAAAAATGTAAGGAGAGGAAAATGGTTTTTAAATTTGACATCTGGAAAACATATCTGGTGGAAGGCGAGCTCCAGAAATACACGTATATTTTTAAATCCAGACAAGTTGCATAACAGACAATTGGTGTCTGTGTTTCCCGTTGCTAATCTCACAATAATTAAATCCTACCAGTGAACTACTGGCGCTGGAGCAACTCTCACTCCTTTATTGCAGAGCTGATAGTGCTGGATAACGGGTCTGAGCAGATCCCGGAGCGGTTCCCACCAAAGGGAGCCATCTCCCCGCCGACGGCCCAGGACGCCCTCCACGCGCATTCCCAGCAGATGGAATTCACCAGCCAAGCCTCTCCCGCCTTCCCTTCATCCGTCCTTTAACTTCCCTGGCCTGCTGTACCCTGCCAGGAGGGGCTGCAGCACAACAGGCTCCTTTTTCTACAGGATCCGCGATTCTACGTGTCAGTGGGGAAATTACTGTGCAGCCTGTGGCCTTGTCGCCAAAACTCAAGGTAAGGACAGCAATAATTCATGGTTAAATAAAATTTTTGCATTTCACTTCTTTGATGGTTGGTCTTGTACGTCATTACACCGTGCAGGATGTGTTCAAAGGGAGGGCATGAAGCGTCCTCGCTGTCCTACAGAACGGGGTGCTGGTCTGTGCTCCCACCACCCTGCATCCCCAGAGGGAAGAGGCTCGAGGGACACCTTCTGGGGCCCCACCTGCAGAGCTGCCTCCAGATCTGGGGGCTGCAACATCAGCAGGACGTGGAGCTGCTGGAGAGGGTCCAGAGGAGGCCACGGAGCTGCTTCGAGGGCTGGGGCCCCTCTGGATCCAGGCTGGGAGAGCTGGGGGTGTTCACCTGGAGAGGAGAAGGCTCCAGGGAGAGCTCAGAGCTCCTTCCAGGGCCTAAAGGGGCTCCAGGAGAGCTGGAGAGGGACTGGGGACAAGGCACGGAGGGACAGGACACAGGGAATGGCTTCCCACTGCCAGAGGGCAGGGCTGGATGGGATATGGGGAAGGAATTCTTCCCTGGGAGGGTGGGAGGCCCTGGCACAGGGTGCCCAGAGCAGCTGTGGCTGCCCCTGGATCCCTGGCAGTGCCCAAGGCCAGGCTGGACGGGGCTTGGAGCAGCCTGGGACAGTGGGAGGTGTCCCTGCCCATGGCAGGGGGGGTGGAACTGCTCCAGCAGCACTTTGTGCTGGGCTGGGTGACCCAGGCTCTGGGACACATCAGTGGATTTTTATTTGGATGAAAATAACTGGATAGAAAGAAACCTTTTTAAAAGCATCAGAATATTGTTGTCAATTCAACTCTCCTCATCATAACTGGTATATTAAACTTGCAATCTTTTTATCAAAACTGCCATGTCTTGAATTCTAGGATGACGCACCCCAGTTTTTACAGAATTGATATTCAATTCCTGATTATAGGCTTTTGCTGCTTCTGTCTGGGTTTTTTCCCCTTGCACTGAAAAGTAGGTGCCTTTCATCATGTCTAACACAAAACAAAGTGAAAGAAATCAAAGTATCAGACCCATCTCGATGTTATACATTGAGACCCTCAGAGGCCGGAGACCCTGCGCTGCTGCTTCCCTTCTGGGTTAGGAGCAGTCTGGGAGTGTCTGCAGCCACCCCCCTTCCCAATCCCAAACCACCCACTTCACTATGATCTGTGGTCATGTGTGTAACCAAGAATCTTCCAACAAAACCTTAGAAAGGCTGATTCTTTCAAACCAGAACGTTTTGTAGGGACATACTGATTTTATCAAGTCTTTCAGAACCAGCCCCACAGCGGGGATTTTGCCAGCTTCTCACTTGGACCCTCTGGGAGACAGGAACAGCTGCGGGTCATTCAGGTTTCCAGTTCACATTTGATTTTTAAAAAATCAGAGTGGAAAAACAATTCCCTTTTTTGCCCACAAAACAGACACTTCAGACTCCTCCCCTTTCCCACTAGAAATTTTGTAAACTTTAACAATGAAGGCAATACAGAAATAATTGCTTGGGTTAAAAATTCTGAATTTTAACACAACAGGAGTCAGTTTCCAGTCGGCCCTTATTTCACACTAAATAAAGGCCATCAGGATTCCTTCAGCTCCTGAGGAAGAGCGTGGTGCTCTTCCTCTGCAGGATGCCCTGAGGTTGCAGAGCAGCAGCCTAGCGCTTTTGCTTATTTATAATAACTGCTTTTCAAGCAAAGCATTTCATCTTTCATGGGGATTGGTTTCTTTTCTTTTTTTTCCTCCATTGTATAACAGAAAGAATTTGTGAATTAATCTGACCAAAGCAAACACATCCCACGATTCCTTCCCAGACAAAACTCCCACTGAGATCAACTGTCACTTTTGCTCAGGAGAACCTTTTTCTTGTGAAAGAACTGCGGAATTGGCACCCTCAGTGTATCCTACAATTTTGACTGACACAGAAATCGCTGCAATTCTATATCCAGGCCAAGCACAACAAACTGTTTCTTACTCTTCTCATCTGCAGACAGAAAACACCACGTAGGTTCCAGAACTCCCTGCACTAGCACTTCGCTGCCTCCACGGGGTTTTTCTGGCCCACGTTACCGAGTGTGGGCACACAAGGAAGGACACTCACTCTTTTGTGGGGCCGGGCACTGCCGTTTTCCAGGTGAGAGCCTTGCCTGAGCTCACACACGTGCCTGAGGCTGCAGCCAAAGCTCCGTGCTCCCTCCCACTGACAACTTTCTTCACCCTCTGGACTGAGTTCCAATACTCATGGCACGTGGCATTTAGGGGTGCCTTTCGTGGTGACCAAAACCCTAAGCTCCTGTTGTTCAGACGCCCCGACCCTGCCGTGTGGGGGGGACTGGCTGCACGTGGGTACTTACAGGTCGACTTTCCGTGGGTTTTCTCACAATTCGGACAGTGATAGATGTCAATGTCTGGTGCCTCTTCTTCTTCCACGCCGACACAGCTGGAACACAAGAAGGGGAATCTGACATTAGCCCGAGCATCTCCAAGCACACAGCGAATGATGAGAGCCCTGGGCAGCTGCACTGACCAGCAATGGCCCTGCCCAAACCAGGTCTGGGGGCCTTGTACACTGGTACACACTGGGTGTTGTGGCCTACACTCCTGAGGTGGTGCTACAGAAGCTGCCAGCCAGAAGCCCACCAGAAGCCCACTGTGGAACTCCATGAAAATGTGGCAGAGTCCCACAGAATGGTTTTTTCCCAAGGAGACCATTTTGCACCTACACAGAGCTCTCCCAGCACCATCCCACGTAAACCTGATTAACAAAATCTGTGTGGGCAGCTGTGAGGAGCCAGAGCGATCTTGGCAGGGGATACCACGTGCACGACTGCCATGGGCTCCACCTCTATGGCGCTGCAGGAGGATGAGGAGGTGGAGTAGACACTCAGCTCAGCACTCCGGGCTGTGCCGGGATGCCACCGGGGCGGGTTTGGATGGGACACGCCAGCAGCACCCACAGCCCCTGGGGACACCCACGGACAATCCCACGGGAGCACGGCGCTGGGGAGGAGCCAGGCACACGGCAAAGCGTTGAAGCACCCGGGACAAGGAGCTGCTGCAGGCTCCGAGGGCCGAGCAGGCAGCCAAAGATCCGGGTCCAGCTTGGTGCTGCTCCTGCCCACGGAGGAAGAGCAGAGGGGACCCTGCTCCTGCTGCCCGTGTCAGGAGCAGCCCAGGCTGCAAGGTACCACACAGAGGAGAGTTCAGTGGGGTGCTGTAGAGCCATCCCTCGTGCCTTGGCTCCGTGGGAGCTCAGCCAGGCAAGAGCACCCATGAGAGGCATCAAAGGCACCTTAAACACCAGCCAAGCAAGGCTGGAATCACGGTGACAAGAGCTCTGCTGGGGTTTCTCTGCTTCACTGCCTGAAATGCCTCCTCAGTGCTCTGCAGGGAGCACGGAACAGCTCCCAGCGCTCTGAGTGAGCAGAGAGCACCTCCCAGTGCTCCTCAGCTTGCAGAGAGCACCAACACCGCTTTTCTGCCAGGGAAAAGGCATGGGCAGGGGTCATGCAATGCCATCTCCATGCACGAGGCCACATTCTGCCCCCTGGTATTCCACCAGCAGCGCTGAGCAGCGCTGAGTGCAGGAATGCAGCGTTTGCAGCTCCTGTTTCTGCCCCGGAGGAAGCAGAGCAGAGGGTGGCTGCTCCGCTCCCAAAGGCCAGGCAGCAGCGGGAGCCAGCTCTACCAAGCCCTTCACAGAACCTCTCAAATCATTCTCACTCTGTTCGAGCTCTGCAGGACAGCACCAGCACGTCCAAAAGCTGGTTCAGCAACAGGAGAAACTCATGGAGGGTGGACACAGCAGCAGCACCTGGTGCTGGCTTGGAAGCAGGAAGGCCATGTCGCTGGTAAAGGAGGGGTGACACAGCATCCCGTGCCCACCCCTCCCACATGAGTCCCTGGACCCGCTCCCCAAGCACCTCGGGGCGCTGGCAGGGTGTGCAGGTGTCCAAGAACCCACACAAGCACACCTGGGGCAGGGGAGCAGCTGCTAAAATGCTCGGTGAGCCCCCCTTGCCAGAGGTGGTTTTGAAACCCCTGCTGACCCCGGGGCACGCGTGGTGCACGTCACCATCACAAACCACAGACACACCTGCTGCCAGGGAACAGCAGCAGCAAACCCAAGGCTGCAACCACACTGGGAAAGGTCTAGGTAAGGCACAGAAACACATCTCTTTTATTACCATTGCAATTGTTGTGTCAAAATAAGACCCTGCCGGAAACCTTGGTGGGTATGGTGCCCCTGTTGCAGCTGCCAATGTGGGAGCCAGCTCCCTTCAAACAAAGAGCCCAGGGTGAGAGAAGCTCTGCAACCAAAGCCAGAGACGCTCTCATCTCCGTGAACCCAGACTGGGAACAGAAATCATTATTTTGGAATTGTATCAAAGCCACTGCAGATTTGGCTGAGTTTTTTCATTAAACAGTTACTTGAAAAAATACAAAATTATTGTGTGTCCCTGGGAAGCCAGCACAGAAAACTCAAGTTTGCAGACAGGAAAAACCATCATCACAACAATGCAGTCCTCAGAATCCTGTATGTACATAGAGAAAAATATCAGATTGGTAGAAAATATCAGAAAAATTAGTAGAGAAATACCTGATTAATCAGCAGAAAATTTAAACAAACCCTGGCAGATTAGAGCCGGTGTAAGAGAATGTAGAGGATTCCTTTACCCACAAAGCTGTGTCAGCTGCTTATGCCACTGGATTCAGCTTGCTAAGCTCAGTAAAGGTATGGATTAGGCTCTCTACAAGGCTTGAAAAGTCTATATTTAGCTGAGGTAAGGAGATGAGACCCTTGGCATGGGACGGGAGAAGGTTTGGCCAGCGGTGGCACAGGGCGATGGCTGCGGTGTGGTGGGAGCCATTGTTCTGACAGAGAGGGAAACATCTGAGGAGAGCAGCGCAGACGAGCAAAAATAACTGGCCTCAAACTCCAGCAGGCTCCAGCAAGACACAGTCAACTTTTCCAGCTACAGCACGGCCTTGGAATAAGGTCTGGCCACTTACAGCTGCTCACAGGGAGAAGCTGCTGCCCTCGCTGTGTGGGAAGCTGGGAGTGTGAACTGTCCAAGGGATCCCCCAGCCCAGCTGCCTCGGGACATCAGCAACCAAAACATCAACCCCTTCCAGGCCGTGCTGCTCCTCCCAACCAGCAGGGCTTGGCTCTCCAGGTACTGCCCCCAGCAGGACTTTGGTGGGCTTCCACATGGAAACAGGCACAGGAGACGGAATTCCCACCTTTAAAGCCAGACAGCCCCAAGCAACCACTCCTGCCAGGAGAGGAACGAGGTGTCCCCTGCCTGTGTTGGGTTTACAGAGCAAGATTTGGGTGGCAGGGGGACGTGACTGACCTTTGGGTCAGTCTGAGCATTTCCACCTGGGAATGAAAAGCAGAAGGGCACTGCCAGCCTTGGTGGAAGCCAGGGCCCAGTTCTGAAGCATCTCCTGCCCAGTTTGCTCATGTGTTTCTCCTCAGGGTGGCTAATTACCAATAATATGGAATCAAAGCATTTCTCCAGCTGAAGAAAACCAAGTCATCGACAGTGACTGAACAGTGGTGTCCTCCCCCTCAGCCCCCAAATTCCAGCACAAATTGCACTCTGTGGTTTGCATCTGTTGGTTTTTCCCATGAGAACACTCCGCTTTGGTCCCTCCAATTCTTTTTCTCAGCCCCATTTGCCCAAGAGAAACAAACATCAAAAAGACTCAAACCAAGCATTTGAAAATGATCGGATGGGTCTAGAGGCAGCTGGCTCAGGATCACAGCCAGTGCTTGATCACAGGTGAGGTGCCTGGGATCCAGGCAGCGTGTTTGGGATCCAGGTGATGTGCTCGGGATCCAGGTGATGTGCCTGGGATCCAGGTGATGTGCCTGGGATCCAGGCAGCGTGCTCGGGAGCAGGGTCCCGCAGCGGCCCCACAGCAGTGCCAGTGCGATCCGGGTGCGTTACCACTGTCAGGGAAGAACTGGGAAGAGCTCCCAGCAGCACTGTTGGGTGATTATTCAGACCCAACAGTTGGGTGGGTGATTATTTCTATCTCAGTGCGATAGAACTGGAGGTACCCCGTTCAGCAAATGAACGCTGAGGCAGAGCTGGCCAGGGACGGGCAGGGAGCGGGGACATGCAGCAGGAGGTAGAGCTGGGAGTAGCCTCGGGAGCAGCAGCAGGAGCAGCCTGAGCTGCTCCATTTCTACCAGCAGGCCAAGAACCCATTTCCAAAATCCCAGACACTCCAGACCAGTGTGCTGCCAGCCCAGCAGGACCCCACTGCCGCAGGGACCCCAGACAGTGATGCCACGCTGGCACTCCAGCGTGACAGAGATGGTGACACTCACACAGCACGGGCACCTCACCGCCCACCACCCCCTGCTCAGAGGGGCACGAGCACAGCCGGGGTGTCCCCCAACAGCATCCCCACGGGGGGAGGCCTCTGACTGTGAATCATCCCCTGATGCTGCTTTTTAACTGTGAGACAATGACGGCATCTGGCAGCACCACACGCCCCTGGGAAAGCATCAGGGTCCCAAAGCGGGTGAGAAGTGAAGAATTTTTCCTTGGTGAAGGACAGAATCACAGAGACACAGAATTGTTTAGGTTGGAAAAGCCCTCAGAGACCATCGAGTCCAACCCTTCCCCAGCACTGCCAAGGCCACCACTGACCCATGTCCCCAAGTGCCACATCCGCAGGGCTGGTAAATCCCTCCAGGGATGGGGAGTCCACCGCTGCCCTGGGCAGCTGTGCCAAGGATGGACAGCTCTTCTGTGAGAGAAAACCCTTCCCAGACACCCCTCAAAGCCCCTCACTGCTGTCCCATGGCCGATCATGCCTGAGGGGCAGCCATGCAGTGCCAGCCGGGAACTGGGGGTGCATCTGCTGTGCAGGGCGGGGCTGGGGGATGTGGGGTGCTGGAGCAGCAGCTCAGGAAACCTTCCTGCCCAAACAGCAAAGATGGCCTAAGAGATTCATTATCCTGCATCCAGGAATGTCTTGTTGGAACAATTTTAACCAACCTAATGGTTGGTTTTTAAATGGTCGTTAAGTGATTTAACTCATGTTGAGGCAGTGTAAAACTAATTTGATAATGAGATAAAAGGGAAACATTACTAAAAATGTATTTGAATTTCACCAAAACTGTTGTGGGAAAAAAAAAATAAAATAATGACAAGTAAAGGCTTTGATATTGCAGCTGTTTAAGCTGATATCTCACCCATGTTACATGGACTTAAAGGAGAATTAGCACATTAGAAGCTTTTGCAGTCAGAGGCTACAAATTACATTTTTATTAGAAACTCTGCCCTTTGCCACTTTAAAATGAAATTGCTTCTGTGTTGCCAGTGAAGAGATGTTCAAGTTTCAATATTCTGATAAAGTTAAAAATGATTTTTTTGTTATGCAGGCAACAATAATAAAAGGTGCGTAAATTAAATTGGTTTTGTAGCATGAATGTTTATGGCAACCTTGAGTTGTCATCTGCAGGGAGGTGACATTTTAAGTAGCTTCAGGAGAAAAATTAACCCACATAGTATCTGTTCTATCAAAACCATGTCACCTCCATTATCAACCAGCAGACAAGTTTAGAAAAACAGGAAAAAAATAAAATAAACAAGAAAAAGGCACTTAGATGGGGAAGAAAATCAAACCTAGGAAAACAGAAATAGAGCCAAAGAAAAAACAGGCTGACATCCCACCCCCTGAAACCAACCAAAGCCACATGCTTTATGTGCTCCTGAGGAGGACTCCAAACTCAGCACACAGGTGAAACACAGGGCGTGCAAGCAGGCAGCGGGGTGTGGGTGAGGGCTGTCGGTGCAGGCGGGGATCTCAGCGGCTCTGCACGCCCTGCTGGGGAGGATGGCACATCCTGCACTCTGCTGAACGCCACCCTGACCACACGAACTGCATTTGGCTCTTTTCCTTTGGGAATACACAGCTGCAGTAAATCTGCCGGGTAACCCAGCTCAGCACCCATCTGGCAATGACTCCCTGTGAGGGAAATCCACTGCAGCAAAGGCGTAACATGGCTCTGTCTCCTCTCCATTGCTGACATGCTCCAACATACCCCGGTGAGAAGCAGGCTCTGCACAAGAAGAGCAGCTATTCCCTATGGATATGATGGTGGTTGTCTAGCAGGTCTGCCTGAGTTTATTTCCCAAGCCAACAGCACCCAACAGAGCAGTAAAGACTAAAGGTTCCCTTCCCTTCCCTTCCCTTCCCTTCCCTTCCCTTCCCTTCCCAGCTCCACCCCAACTCATGAGGACAAATCATCAAAGCTCCATGAAGCACAAAAGAGGAATTCACAGCATTTTTATAGGTAATAAGGTCATAATTAGTGATTAACCTGAGCTCATCCCTATCCCTGAACGACTGGCATTCCTCGGTGTGTCACCCATCATGTGTTGCCCGATAATGCTCCTCCTTAACAACAAGGTGTCCTCTGTACCCAAGACACCTGTGCAGTTCCAGGAGCCTCCACCACCTGGACCAAGCCACAGGTCCTGCTGAAAAGCAGCACTTCCCAGCAGTGGAGAGGCTCACACTTCATGTTTTAATGCCAGGCCAACGCTAAGTGACAGCAGCTTCTCGTGTCCACATCCCAGCATCCAACAGCCAACACTGTGAGCACAAGAGAAGTTAAAAAAAGACAGAAAAGGGGAAAGAGGGAAGCCGTTTGGAGAGCAAGGAAATGAGCTGTTCCAGGGGTTCATGTCTCCTGGGCAGTTTTCCTGGTAGCTTTACAGGGTGAACTCTGACCAGGGCTCTCCCCTGTGTGCTCTCCAGCACTCCAGAGCAAACAGACAAGCCTTTTCCTAAGCAGAAGGATTTGTCTCATCTAATCAGTCACATGTTTTCACGAAACAGATTTTGGAGAGCTGAAGCCTGCTGTCAGCTAGGGTTAAAGCAAAGCAGCGAGCTCAGGAGTCGTTCGGGAGAACAGGACACACGTCGGTGTCACTTCAGCAGGAGACCCAAGACCAAGGACAGCAGAAGGAACCCATGTGCTGGTGTGGGCTCAGGGGTGAGGGTCCCCTGCACGGGCCTCTTTAATGAAGGCCTAAATGAGGGAGGACTCAAGCTGTGCTGGACAGGCAGGGTTTCACATCACCTCTCCCATGCTCACAGAAGCACAGATGTGCAGGGAAGGGAGAGGCCTCCTCTGCAAAGGGAGCAGCGCCTGCGCAGCCCCCGCGAGGGGCACAGCGGCTTCAGCAGCACCCGGACTCAGGGACAGGGGAAATCCTCACTGCTCATCAGATTGCTCAGACTGCTCTTCATCCCAGGAAATGAGCTTGGCTTTTTGACTCAGTTTCCCCCCTGCAGGCAGTACCACCAACACCTGCCCCGTGGCCTGGAGGCTGCTGCTGTGAATTGAGCACTCACTCTGTGCTTTGGAAATGCCCAGCCCTCTGCAAGAGCTGGGCTGTGCTGCCCACACAGAGAGCCTTCAGAGGTTTCACAACATCATAGAATGTCCTCTGCTCGAAAGGACCCACCAGGATCACCCAGTGCAGCCCCTGGCCCTGCCCAGACACCCCAACAACCCCACCCTGGGCATCCCTGGCAGCGCTGCCCAAACGCTCCTGGAGCTCTGGCAGCCTCGGGGCCGTGCCCATTCCCTGGGGAGCCTGGGCAGTGCCCAGCACCTCTGGGGGAAGAACCTTTCCTAATATCCAATCTGACCCCCTGACACAGCTCCAGGCATTCCCTCGAGTCACCAGAGATGTGGAGCCTCCTGGAAGGAGACGTCTGTGAGTGTTACAGGGGCCTGTGCAAGTCTGCACTACCCTGAGGGCTCTTAGGCTTGTGCGTAGCTCTCACTGCCACCACTTGAATTCCATCAGTGAAACATTGCTCAGGATGGCCAAGGTTTTTACGGAGCCAGTGGAACCTTCCACCTCCTGTGTGTGTTGAAATCAACACCTGTGGAGACAATCTGACAGCGTTCCTTCAAACCAAGCAGCTCTGCCATCAGCACGAGGTGAAATGACAGCAGCAGAGATGTGCATCCACCGCAGTACTCCAGATCCACCGACACAGCTGTGGTGTCTTCCTTCCACCCTTATTTTCGGGCCCTGATGAACCACCATGGTTATTTCTGGGGCTGATGAGAGGAGCTCTGGTCTTGAACCAGAAACTGAGACCAAAACAAAACCGAGGGCCACTTGCAAGGCAGGAGCCGTGGGCTGGGGGCTCCTGGAAGGAAGTGGTGCCCCAGCCGGAGCGATGCCCAGGGCAGCACGGCTCTGTCCTTTCCAAACCACCTCTGCTGCAGGCCCCTGAGCCAGATACACACATGTGTGGCTGGTGACTCTGTGCTCTGCCTTGCTATAAATAATAAGGTTTCATTTCCTTCACAGAGCTTTTGATTTGTTTCCTTTGGGAGACTCACGGGTTATAATGGCATTAATTCCTATTTGCCAACCTTGTCCTTATAAATGAAGATCTTCATTAAATGAATGTTAAGCGATGAGCACTATAATTAGGACAGATTTAAAATGCAGTGTGCCTAAATCAGAGACTGCCCAAGATGTTCTCTTTTTTATTAAGATATAATTTGAAGGAGAATTGCTGCTCAGTTTAGAACGAATACTATTTTCCAACAACCCCTTCTCACTGAGGGAATGTGCAGAGCAAGGAAATACACCTTGCTTCAGAGGCGAATCCCAGCTCTCCTGATCCCTGCTGCTGGCAGACGACACTCTCGTGAAACGCAGGTGGGTGAAAAGTGCTGGATGAGACTCTTTTCCCCCTAATTATTTTATGTCAACTCAGAATTCTATTCAATCTTGATGTCATATAATTTAAAACAATTAAAGACTTAGAGACTGACCCCAGCAATCAATCACACGATTCCAGCTGACTGCAATGCCTGTCATCTCGATGACCTCAGAGGCAACACCTGGAAGAGGCGAACACCTTCACCACTGACTGGGGAGAATGTCTCAGGCCGTTTTTTGCACAGCAACATATCTCTTGCTTCGTGCCCTGGCAGTGCCAGCCCAGGCCAAGCCCCCCACCCTCGGCCACGTGCAGGACCTGAGCTGAGCACAGGACACCTGTGGAGCCGCTGCTGAAAACTGGGCTCAGCCTGTTCAGCAGAGAAGCTGCTCAGCCCTCTGTGATTACAGCTGCCCTGATGTTTGTTCTCCTCCTTCTCATCGCTGGGTTTCCCAAAAGCAGATGGGAAATAAGCCAAGAGGGAGGAAACCAGAGAAAGAGACAGTGGTAAGAAGCAGGAATAAAACAAATCTCAAGGAAAAAATTGCCAAGCCCAAATTAAACCCAAAAGGTCAAGAAGTCCATTAAGCAAACAGAACAAAAATATCACTCCTCTCAAAATCATCCTCTTAGGTTTTGTTTATTCCTTGTGTAACTCCACTGAAAGAAGTGGCACTGGTCCACCAAAGAATCTGGCCACATCCAAAAATGTTTCCAGGCTGGGTGGCCATCCTGCAGCTGCAGGGAGCAGGAAGGGCTCATCCCGACCTGGGAGCAGGGGAAGGTGACAAAGCAGACAAGGCTGCTGTGCAGGCCTGCCCCAGCACCCCAGTGCACCCCAGCCCTGCCCCAGAGGGTGCTGCGAGGGCGACGGAGCTCCTGCCCCGAGGGCTGAGCCAACAGTCTGCAGGTGTGAAAGTGAACTGGTCTGCACACGTCTCGTCTCTGCTGCTCTCTTCCTCTCTCCCACTCCTTTCACCTTCTGTTCTCTACGTATGGTTTCTGTTTCATCTCCAACTGACGTGCAGGTGCCAGCCAACAACCGCAGAGCCGCGACACCCGTCCCGCTCGGCGCGACACCGGCGGCACAGCCGCGCTCTTCCCTACAGAACTTCTACCAGATACACCTGAGCAGACATTCTGCACCCTGCAGAAGGATTCAGACAAAGGCAGTGAGTGGGCAGCACACATCCTGGCTCCCCTTGCACAGCCACAGCCGGGTGCAGTGCAGGGGCCGTTCCCCGCAGCTCATCTCCCCAGCCTGGTGGCACTCAGCCCTGGGACCAGCACAGCATCCTCTCCACCCACGGACCCACACGGGACTCTTGGCCCAGTAGAATGACAGAATCGCAGAATTATTCACATTGGAAAAGACTCTGAAGAACATGGAGTCCAGTTTAGTCCGTGGACTAGCCGGACACTCACCTTACAGGCTCGGTGTCCTCAGACCTGTCATCTTCACAGGACACTCCTAACCAGGGCCTCTGCCAGCAGAATGACTTCTCACACTAAGCTCCCCGATGGCTGAGATTTAAAAACAAGTGGGGTGGACACTGAGCTTTTCCTGCTGAGGTCACTCTGAGCTTTCCAGAGCAAAGGGCCCTTGCAAGCGGAGTCCTGGCCCTGGGGCTCTGCCCGGATGCAAGCGCTGTGTCAGGTTAGCGGCCATTCACCAGAAAGTGGACTCACGCATGAAATTGCTCTTTACCCTTCCTTCCTCCAGCTCCCAGCTCATCCCAGTCTGCATGGGCAGCTCTCCAGATCCCCAAAAACCTCCTCTTCTATCTCCGCACATGCTGCAAAACTTCTCTGCAGAATGAGGGCTGGGTTGATCAAATAAATCCCTGTTTATCTGCCGCAGGTAACTGAGGGACGGAGCGATGAAGCGCATGCGCTCGCATGCACCGAAGGCAAGCGCAGCAGTAAACCAAAGATCCCGAGAATGGACCAATTCTCATGATGATTTTAGAAACCACAGGCTGTACCCTGCCCAGTGCAGAACGGAGTAGGAAAGAGAATTGTCTCAGGGAAAACAATCCTTGCATTACCGTACAAACAACAGAACTCCGTGATATCAGTGTCTCAGCACTTCTCCCTCATGTGATGTGTCACCTCAGCTGCTGACCGCTGCTCCCTGAGGAGCTCCAGGAGGCAGCCCACGGGAACAGCCCACGGGAACAGCCCACGGGAACAGCCCCCTGTCAGAACAGCCTCGTACAAACCCGGCACAAACCATCCTCCGCAGAGAAGCGCTGCGATCCCGCCTCCACATGCTTTCCCTCACAGGGCACCCTCTGCCCAGGCACAGGTCAAACTGCTGTACAGAAATATCTACCGTTAGCACTTGCCTTTTGTTCCTCAGCAAAAACAAACTGGGGACACTGTACGAAAGAAATATCACCCACCTTGGAGAAAAGGAATCAATCTAACAGAAATAAATGAAGTTTCTAGATCGCAGCAACCTGCAGCTACTGCACAGCCCCAGTCTCTGCCAGCATCACACTGTTACGTGGCCTAACTAGAACCCGTGCACGCCAGCAACAAATCTGGTATTCAAAGCTGCAAGTCAGAACCCCCAAAATCAGCCACGGCTCACTGCTCCGTTCCTTGAGATGCTACAGAACGAGGCCACAGCTCCGAGGCTCAGTGTAACACATCACGCACCCAGGAGGGATGAGGAGGGTGGACACTGCCAGCTCTCGAGCCAGGACGTCTCCAGGCCCTGCAGGCCAACACACCAACTCCCATGGCAGACCGGTCTGAGTGAGCCCTGGCAGCCACCAGGACGGCGTGGCAGGAGGCAGCACCGTGAACGAGACGTGATTCAACCTCAGCCTTCCTTTGCTGTCCCAAGGATTTGAAGATAAAAAGCCTCTCTATCAGGAATGGCACCCCACAAAGTGGCCAAGCAGGTAGGTGACCTTCCCCACAGCAGAAGGAACCCCAAAAGCTGGGCTAAACCCAAGCCCTGAGGAGCAGGAGCCGGGATCAGCTGTGCTGCAGCACAAACCCGTGTTTACCAAGCACTGCACGGTAAAGTGTGTCCCTTATGTCTTGTCCCCTGCAATTCCAGGAATTACCTTTGAAAACAAGCACAAACATATCGGGAAATCAGCCATTATGCAAAACCCTTACAAACCTCACCCTGACCCTGCCACTCCATTTCTCCCTCCATCAGGGTATGCCACTGCTGCCACATCAGCTGTGCAGGACCCAGGACTCAGCAAACTGCCCCTGACCCCGGCCTGCTGCAAACTCATCCCTGCAACCACTGGATCCCTCGGGAATTTTTAATTTTGTGACTTGTCCTCCGAAAGCCACAACACTCAGAGCAGCCCCACGCCTTGGCGTTTCGTGCTCCTTCTCACCCCTCTTGACCACATCAAGGATCTGCTCATCCTGCTGTCACTGCCACACGTTTGGGGGGAGCAGGCGGGAGATGGGCCGTGTACACGTGTGACTAAGTGACAGATAAATGCAAATAAACTAAACAGCAGCAAAGCCCCAGGCAACGTCATTAACTTTGTACAGCAATAACTGCTTGTACCTGTGTGCATTTATACACCCGTGTATGTGTTTGTGCACAGCAATACGCATCTGAGTACTGCGTGTGTTTGATTTGCTTTAATTGTGACACCTATTTATATAACCATTTATATAACTTATTTTTAAATCTGAGGTAACTTCTCGCTGTAATTTGCATGAGCATGCTCCAATCTCGCTAAAAATACTGATCAATGGCTGGTTCTCATTCTCAGTCACAGTGCCGTTTTCATGTATTCTTTATGGATATATAAAAATATATAAACACATGGGAATCCTGGTAGTAGCCTGACGTTACCTTTTCATGCTCTGTTTTGCATGGCAGACACCCTGAGCCAACTGCAACGCTCACGGGGGGAAGCTCCAAAACGAGCCAACAGGACAACGAGGAGGGAAGAAGGAACAGGAGTGATTTTCACTGTCATATTTACAAAGAACTTATTATATTAAACCCAACAACCACACAATTAAAGAATGATAAATTATTAACAGAACCTCCAAACCATTCTTGACTGCTCCTGTTGTTGAGCTGCATAACCTGCTCTTGTATCTTTATTTCATTTCAGCACTTCAAATACATTTTCAAAAGATTAACATCAAATTTCAAATGACCTAATTACAGCTTTATCACATTTTATTCCTGTTTCAAGATGCAAATTGGCTCTCTACGTCTCCCTGTGCATCCACGCTGTGCTCTGTGTGTTCTTCCCATGCCGTTCCCCGGCTGGCTCACTGCCACCATCACCGGCCCAGGTGACAGGACAGGGTCCCCTGCCCATGGGGTGCTCAGCACTGTGCCACTGCTGAAGACAGCCATGGTGGAGGTGGCCCATGGATACAGCACATGGCAGGTGTGTGTGTGAGAGTGATGGATGGCATCCTCGACAGAGGGAAACAAGGCAAACCTGCGTGTTTAGAAAGAAAACCGTGGTACAATGGGCATAACCCACACGAGTGTCCTCGGATCAGGCATTCAGCCCTGGGCTGGCATGAAATGGTGTCCTTTGTGTGCATGGACTTGTAGGGATCTGCTCCTCCTGGTAGTTCCCCCAGCTGGACACACCTGACTGGTACCTCTGTCTCCCTCACACCCTTCAAAGGCACCCATTTCCCCTTTACAAGCTGTGTGGATGATGATGGATCAGCCAGCGTGGCTTTATCCCAGGGCCCCTTTTCTCCCTCTTGCCTCCAACAGGACCTCTGCTTGCTGAAGCAGGTCCCAAGGCTCTGCTGCTGTGGACTTTGGGGTTGTGTGTGTTTGGGGTTTACTGCTGCTCACCGGCAGCTCCAGAGCCCAAACCCACACACCGCATCAACTCCTGCCACAGCAGGCTGCTCCTTACAGCCACAGCAGGCTGCTCCTTGCAGCTTTCACAGCAGCATCTTATCCAAAGCCTTGCCATGACTTCCAGCCCATCTGGCGACAGAGCAGTGCAGGCTCCTGGAAAGGTCATAAGCTATTCCTAGAAAATGAATTCACTCTAAATTAGCATTATGTTTTACAAAACTCTTCTTTCACGCCCCGTTCTGGGATGATGCTAGAGCCTGGCCCGGCGAGCACACAGCATCACTCTCACGACAGGCAGGTGAACTGGATCTCGCTCCTGTGAGAAACACAGCGTGGCTGTGGAGAGAGCTGCAGCACTGGGAATGTCCAGTGTGTTAGAAATGCCTAATTTCACTTTTTTGCAAATAGTTTGGTCCAAACTGACAGGGAAACCCCAACACATTTCTTAATAACCCATGATCTTGAACTGCAGAATCCCAACCCTGGCAGGAGGCTGGAACAAGATGAGGTTTGAGGTTCCTTCCAACCCAAATGATTCTGGGATTCTATGGGAAGTCATAAATTTCCTCTTTTTCTGCAGATACTTTTCTTGCCTTTTTACAAACCCGATATAAAGTGTTAATATTGTTTCACTGCTTGTGACTTATCAACACAAAATTAGAGCTCAGCCTTGCTCTGCTTGAAGGGAAAAGCTTACCTGACTGAACCCTTCCAGCCCAGCAGGCTGTGCTCCACGAGGCACTCCTTAAAAAGTGATTGTGACATTTTCTGTGACAGTTCTGTCCCCTTGAAGCCCTGTGGCATGAGCAGGACCTGGAACGCCGGCAGGCCACTGAGCCTCCCCATCAGCATGGTCTGCAGGTAAAGCAATCAGTTCTGCTCTGAGAGGGATTTCAGAGCTCCGAGAATGCAAAGAAGCACAAAATTCAGCCAGAGCAATGAAAAGGCAGCAGCAGCAGCCAGCAGGCTCCGACCGTGACCGTGGGCAGCCAGACAGGCTCTGCTCCCACTCGCTGCGCGATGCCGGGTAAGTGCTCTTCAGAAACACCTCCTTGACACACGTTTTCCTTCCTCAAACCATTCGCCAGCTCTCACACCACAAAAAAAGCAGAAAAAATTATTCTGAAGAGCATTTGTAGTGAGTGCTTGTATCTGAAAAACTTCCTTGCACCAAAGCATAAAACAACAGCTCTGCTTGTTCTAAATAAAAAGTCCCAAGCAACCAGAAAACCCCAACTAAACAACAAAACCTGCCCACCCTCCCTGCAGAAAGCCTCCTGGGAAAAAGCTGAGGTTTGAGAACCTAAAAACATCAAGGCTTGGCTCATTATTGAACACTAAAGGCAGCAGCAGTTCTGACTGCAACAGACACATCGAATGGATCATTTCCTACAGCCCCTTGCTTTGGAAGCATCAGGGAACAGCCCCAGCTCCAGCCCATTCCAGCCCTTTGGGTGCTTTTCAAATAGGATTGTGATGGAACTTCAGCAGCTACTTCAGTTCAGCATTTTTTACATGGAAAAATTGAGCAGTGTGGTAAAAAGGGACATAAACTGTACGTGGGACTTAAGTAGGAACCAACACCAGTTCAGGGCAGCCCCAGGCTGTACCTGGGAGCAGAGCACTCGGTGCAGGACTGCTCTTCACCATCTCCTCACTGCTGGTGCCACTCTCAGCACCCATTCCCTCCCTGCTGCCCTCTCCATGCAGGCTGCAAACCTCAGGGGCGGCTCTGAAACAGGAACTCCCACTTTTCAGCAACACCCACAGCATCCCACAAGGGCAGGGGGCCGTGTCCAGCCTGCAAACCACAGGAATATCACCCCGTTCCCTGGGAATTGTCACGGGGAGCAGTGAACGTGCAGGAGCAGCACGCAGCTGATCACACCCAAACCTTGGAGTCACCTGAGATGTAAAATAAGGTAATTTTTGCTGAGAAAAAAATGAAACCCTGAATGGAATCCCACAAAACTCCAGAAGAGTGAGCACATGGCATTACCTGCCTTTCCAGAAACCACAACATGCACTCAGATCTGTTGATTCCAATGGCAGATATAACGAGAGCTACAGATTGCAGCACACAGGAGCCACCGTGGACTGCCACCCCCCTGCCCTGCCAGGCTCTCGAGGAGCACAGAGCATTCTAGACACACATTCAGCCTTTAAGAGAGTGTTTTCTGAAGATCCCAAGCAGCAGAGGCTGGCTCCATGTGCTGACAGGTTTGCTGGGTTCCACAGAGCAGGAGCTGCCCGGGCTGGTGCTGCTCAGCTGCCCCTCAGCGTCAGTCAGAGCCTGGCAAAAGAGGAGCCAGGAGGACACCTGTGACAGCAAATCCCAGCCTGGAGGCTGAGATCCTGGGGTTCTACCCAGGCAGCCCCAGTGGCCTGCCAGCCATCAGGATGGGAAACTCAGCGAGCACAGACCATGACTCTGCTGCCAGCCCTTGCAGCCTCTTCTGACTCGGCCTTCCAGAACAGCTCCACTCCCCTTCCTCTTCTAGAGATAAACTATTAATTTTCTTCATTATGTTACATATTACATCTGAAATATTAATCTACTCAAATTAACATGCACACATGAGAGAGAGTTAAGTCAAACCTAACCAAAGAGAAGTTAATGGATTTGCCCAAAGCTTGGGAGGAAAGGAGGGGCAAAGCCGGCAATAAAATCTTGTCATCCCATATCTCTCTCCTCTGTATGAATCTCTGTGTTTAACTGGTTTGTCTGAAAATATAGAACCCCAGAATGGTTGGGATTGGCAGGAATCTTAAATCCCATCTCGTTCCACCCCCTGCCATGGGCAGGGACACCTTCCACTGTCCCAGGCTGCTCCAAGCCCCAATGTCCAGCCTGGCCTGGGACACTGCCAGGGATCCAGGGGCAGCCACAGCTGCTCTGGGCACCCTGTGCCAGGGTCTCCCCACCCTCACAGGGAAGAATTCCTTCCCAATATCCTGTTTAACTCTGCCCTCTGGCAGCTGGAAACCACTGCCCCTTGTCCTGTCACTCCAGGCCCTTGTCAAAATCCCTCTCCAATTATACTAGAGCCCCTTCAGTGTAATTATACAAAAATATTGTGTATTTAACACAGAGTTCTGGCTTTAACAATTCACACAGCAACTTTAAATCCAGAGGGTGTTTTGTCCCCACAGTTCTACAAACCACACGGGGATTGCTGCATCGCACTGAGCACCCAGCCCGAGCATCAGCCACTCCATAGCCACAGGCACAGATCCTGAAGGGCCAAGGAAAGCAGAAAGAAACGTGTGACAGTCCCTCGAAATGAGTGTTTGGACTATTTCATGGGACCGTGACAAAGTTCAGCCGGTGGAACCACAAGGTGCTGTGGTGGCTGCACAGCACTCTCCTGCTGGGGGATCCTGCCCCGCAGCGCTGCCCTTCCAGCACCCATCGGGAACGGGTCCGCACCCAGCCCAGGGCAGCAGCGCGCTCCTCACTGAACCCTCATCCCCAGATTCACCAGCGCAGCCTCTCACCCCACTGCTCGGCTCCCCTGCGACCCCAGCTCCGGGGGCTGTGGAGGGAACGGGCGCCTTTCGATGGATGCAGCAATGTCCTCAGAAATCAGGGATTGCTGGAAGGTGTGGGAGTGAAACTGCAGGGGACTATGAGCAATACCACGGGGGGGAAACGCAGCTGCGGGTGAAAAACTGTTACTATTTCTGATAGCGCTTGTAAATCACAGACTGCAGGAGAGCCGGGGCCCAGGCACGGTGTGTCCGCACACCTCGCTCCGAATGGGCGGAGAGGGCTCTCGAGGAGTTGGATTCATCATTGTCCTTCGTCCTTTGGACACAGAGCTGGACAGGACTGTCACAAACCGAGCCGGCGCTGCAGAGATCCCAGCCCCGCTCCCGGGCCCCGCTCCCAGCCCCTGCTGCACCTTCCACTTCCATCGCCAGGCTTTTCCCTCTTTGCATCGCACCAGCCCGACCAGAGAACCGGGGTGCTGTGCCCAAACACCTCCTGTGAAAGGCAGAGATTGGCTTTCAGCCGTGATTCCCACTCAGCCCCCTCAGGGCTCTCCTGCAGGGCTGTTCCTGCAGCCACAGTCCCGGAGCTGCTGGGTTGCTGCGTTGTTGGGTTGTAGCTTTGCTCCACCACCACAGGCTGTGACCAAATGCCACACATCCCACACCATCGGGGGATTTCACTGCTCTGTAACACTCAGGCTGTGACTTACCACTGCTAGTTCAGCACACTGGGGAGGTTTTTTCTTGCTCCAACTCGGAACAAGGCTGAGGCCTTCTGCTGTTATTCATGAGCCAGTTCCAAAGGTGGAAACCCAATTTCAAAACCAGACTGCTTAAAAAGTAACTAGTAAAGCCATACCTGGCTCCTTTACAAGTTTAATGCAGATAACCAACATTTGTCTGATAAGTTACTGCAAATATAAACAAAGCCAAAGGGAAACTTGAATGTGGAGTAGAAGAGATGTGAAAAATATTCACCGAAACATGGCCAAAAGTTAAAAGGTCTCTGTACGGAACTAGGAAAGGAAGAGTATTCCTTGGACTGTAGAAGAAATGTGCAAATATTTCAGCCAAACTCAGATGAACAATTGTATCATCTCACAACTGAAGAAGATGACTCGAGCAGAAGCTCATCAAAACGCTGACAGAAACACCCCAGTGAGAAAGGCTCTCCACTAATGCAGTAACGCAGCACTTGGAAACTGAAAATAAGCAAACCTGGATTGGAAATACACATGATTTTTTCCAATAATGAACCAATAAACCATCAGGACATCTCATTAGTGGATTTGTTGACTTTCCCTCAAGGCTAGCTGTGCTTTCATTCGGCTAATGTGTTTGTCCTGATGCAGAAGAGTTGGTGGATAAGAGTTCCGAATACTGCCAAGAACCACTTCGGCATTAAAAACTCTGAATTCATGGGATCTTCTGAGAACACATCTGAGTGTTTTCAGACCTCCTCAGCCATCTCAACAAGAGCAAACCCACCCCTTTTAGACCAAGTCCCATGTTCGCCTGTGAGGAAAGGGCATCCTCACCTTTTCCGACCCTCTTTAACAAGCTCTACCCACCTTTATGCCTTTCGGCGGCAAAGTTTCATTGAGAGGCAAAACCAGACCAGGAATTAGCCAAGTCTTTGGAATGATGAATCCCTTATCAGCAACCAACTGCAGAGCAGCAGCTTGAGAGTTTCATGCACAGGAGCAGGGAGGGGAGAGCAGAGACTGACGAAGGGCGGCCCTGGGCTCCTCTCCCTCCCGCGCCCAGCCGAGGAGCAGCCTCGGGCACCTGGGCTCTCTGGGGGTCAGGTGGCTTCTGATGGCACCTCTGTGACTTGGATTTCTGAAGTGACCGTGGAACAAAAGACTTAGCAGCCCTACACGTTTACCACTCTTTGTTCAATGGCTCCTCATTCAGGTGTCCAGGAGGACTCCTCCCTGGCAGCGTTCTTTCATTCCATGGGAAATACTCCTGGGATGGGGAGGAGCTCCTACGCTGTTCAAACGCTGTGCCCATGGCCTGTGAGGAGCTAGGGGTTCCAGTGGTCCTGCTCCCGGCCAATAAACTGCTCATTTTAGCTAAATAAATTAAAAATACACTAGATACGCTCCAACTTTACATTCCTTAGTAACTGCTGCGATTGTATTTAAAGGTATTTAGTGGCAGCGAATGGAGAGGAAATCCCAAATCGATCGTATGGTGATCCAGGAGACACTCCCTGTTAAACACAGGCCAGGCAGCAGCAGCACTGCAAGCTCTTTTGCTTCCCCCACCTGCCCTGACCCGGAGGCTTTGCTGAGATGCTCAACAAAGGCATTAAATATCACTTACAACCTGGCTGTGGGGACTGTGCTCCTGCACAACGATCCTTGGCTGCTCCGCGCGCTGCCGGCACGAGGGACATGGCACATATGGCACAGGAGCAGCATTCCAGCCAATCTGCACATTCCCACTCCCTTCCATTGAGATGTTAGCAGCGAAAATGGAGGTTTAACAAAAAATCACAGCTACTGATATCCAGCAGAAATATTTCACTTTTTTTCCCCACTTGTTACATCCTTCCAGTCTGCCAGATGAGGCGAAGTGCTGCTCCTGAGAGCGAACGTACCGCGCATTTTGCTAAAAGAGGAAAACACAATGAAATCCATGAGCAATTCCATAAAAACAATAAGGCAGCTCTCACATCGTTCCAGATTACTGGGTTAACAATTGCAAACAGGAAATTTAAAAATATCTTTGTTTCTGCAATTCTGGTTTATTTTTTCCTGTCAAAATATACTATTGCTTAACTCCCTGCTTGTCTCGATTACTTGCTAAAACCAATGGATGAAGCACTAAAAATTGCTGAATAGCCCAGCAGAAGCCTGCACTGGTTAGCTGGGAAACTCAGCACATCCACACCCAGTGAAACTCGGTGTCCTCACTCCTGCTCTGCCTGCAAGCACAGGGCTAAGCCCTGGCCTCGCCTGGAGAAGCAGCACCCGTCAGTTTTTGGGGATGGGCCTGGGAGGAAAAGAAGGAAACTCCTCCGAGGGCTGCTGGCTGGGAACCCTGCACGTGTTGTCAGCCTCTTCCAAAGGCCCAGGAGAGTGCAACAAGGAGAGATTTGCACTCCCCAAGACCAGGAGACAATATTCATCCCTGGCACCCCGGGTGCCCCGGGCTGGGGACCCAGCGCTGGAGAGCATCGAGCACCAGAACAAAGCAGGAGATCACGGAATCATGGAATCATTTGGGTTGGAAAAGACCCTCAAAATCATCAAGTCCAGCCATTCCCCCAGCACTGCCAAGTGCACCACTAACCCATGTCCCCAGTCCACATGTCTCTTAAATCCCTGCAGGGATGGGGACTCCACCACTGCCCTGGACAGTCTGTGCCAGGGATGACAACCTTTTCGATGGAGAAATTTTCCCCAGTATCCAATCTAAACTTCCTCTGGCACAACTTGAAGCCATTTGCCTCAAGACATTGCAGGCTGATCACACCACAGCACCAGAGACCACGGCCCCCAGGACGCCCCTGTCCCTCAGAGAGTGCCCTCCTGAGGGGGTGGAGATGCTCAGTCATCACACGGGGTGGGGGACCAACACCCAGGAAAAAGTCTACATGAGAGGCCTGGTGAGATTTGCCAAACACCTTGTTACTGCCATTATACCGCATACAAGAGGTATTTGGGTGCAACAGCCAGGCGACATCCAAAACCAGCCGCGCATAAAGTCCTAAAATGGACTGTGAACAGGCTCTTTTTTTTCAGATAAAACTCTGGAAAGGAATTACTATTCATATCAGTCAGCCAGTGTAAGATATGCTAATGTACACCCACGTTACAGGGTTATCAGCCCTGATAAGATGCACAACATGGTCACTATGAAAAACCCACGTGATTCCAGAGCATTGGCTCACCTGTGTCACAAACAACCCTCCAGCCCTGCTGCAGGGCACCTCTGCAAGGCACTTTTAATGCCACAAACCATGTTTTAATAGAATATTCTGAGAACTGTAAAGCTACAGGCTGCCATGCGAGGGAGGGCTGCCCCCATCCAGGAGAGGGCTGTCTGGGCAAGGAGAGCACAGCCAGTGTTCAGTGCAGCTGTACAACACCACTGATACCAAACTTACACTGGCCAGAAAGAAGAAAACATATTAAGGTAATATTAGAGATGGTGGCCTCTGAGTTTTGGAAAGCCTCACAGTGATTGTACAACGCTTTTTCTCTTCACCAGTATCCCCCCATCCATAGTTACCCTGCTTTGATAATTTTTGTCAAGACACCTTTACCTGTTTCCTTTATCACGGAACTATTCAGCACCAAGGAAAAAGTTCCCCTTTGCTGTGACATGGCTGCCATCCCACTAGTGCTGAACTGAGCACGCACCCAGGTGCCCACAGGACTGCTCACAGGACAGTGCAGCAAAAGCCTTGGGCTGCTGGAGAGCGCTCGTTAAACCACAGTGTTTTTCTTTTTTTTTTTTTTAATTAAACATGAATTGCATTTAACATTTCTAACATTTTACCCTTTCAGAGGTAAAATCTGAGTAAAACCTTCTGGAATTAGAAGAATCTTTATATACAAAAATCTTCTGTGATCGGTACTGGCTCTCAGGTACCAGCAGGCCGGACGATGCTCGTGCAGTGCAGCCCCTTCCACGCTGCTGTCCACTCCTGGCATCACTCGGACTTTCTAAAGCATTCCAGTACAGGCACTAGCATGGCTCCCTCATGTTACCTGTTGTGGCCAGGCTCCCAGAAAAACTGAGCCTGTCATCTCGACTGACTCTTCAGGAAAAATTGAAACAACCTGAGATTTTCAGAAATTTGAAAAACTTACACACCTTGGTCCTATCTGAACTTGGCACACGAAAGGAAATCATTCTGGGCACTGCACAATTAACCTCAGGGATTCCCTCTGCTGTGATAAAACCCAAGCAAATAGCATTCTAGTCTTAGGATTATCCTCATCTTCAAATTTTACCCAAATTTCCAAATTTGCCCACAGCTAGTGATAAGCCTGCGTAGAAGAGCGGAACTAGATGCTGCCATGTAAAACCAGACCTGTTTCTGAAAGGGGAAATGCTGAATGCTCCATTATGAGCATAAAATCTGCCCACACACAGGGTTTAGCTTCGCAGTGTAACAGAGAAGTGCTTTTCTTAACCCAGCTGTGTTCACTCAATGTCCCAGGGCATCCCGAGTAACTCCCATCATCATTTTAGGCTAATCTGATAACTGCATGAGCTGCTTTTAGGTAACTAAACCTCTTACTAAGTTATTGACCACTGCTAGGCCCGGAGCAAGAAGGTTCAAAGTTTAAATATACACGAGGTAATAAAATCAATACTTGTTATTTCACTTAGCCAGCACGATCCCACCCTGCAGCACCAGGTGCGTGTTATAAGAACAGGTAACAAAACACTGCAGAGAAAATGAATAATTCACCTCCCCTCACCTACAGCTGTAACGAGTAACCCCAGACAGATTTCTAGCTGAACAAACTCGTACAAAAGGACTTGCCTTGTCTTGGATATGAGGTTCTGTAACGTTTCCATTGTAGATGAGACACCCAGAGACTCGTCATGATGGACTTTTTCCAGCCCCCAGCAACTTGCCAGCCAGCCCATGCCTGGTCCCAGGAAGGAGGAACGGAGGGTGTCCCCGAGGGGCATGGCGCAGTCACCACACAGTGTCACCGGGCTCAGAGGGCCAGCAGCATCCCCTGCAAGCTGAGGAGAAGGCAGAGCTCCTCACACCCTGGCTGAACCACCTGGTTCCACATCACCTGTGCCTGAGCAGCACGTGGCTGGCCCAGGGACCCTGGCCATGGCCTGTGGCACAGCTGCCACCAATCTTTCTGTCCAGCCAGGCCTACCCTTGAGGCAGCAGAGCGACCCATGGCACCTGCTGAGTCTCAGCTTCTTCACACATCAAGACCCCTCCCTCTTCCTCCTCCCTTCCTGGCCTTCTCCAAAGAGCCACCTCCCTTGCCAGCCAGTCCCCACGCCCCGGCTGTCCCCGCTGCCTGCAGACCCAGTGACGGGCAGAGCACCAGGACTGCTCCTCGGGGTGGGACCCAAGGGGACAGGAGCCAGCACAGGCGATGGAGGGGCCAGGAAACCACGGAGAGCCAGGGGGGCTGCCCAGGGCAGAGCACTGGGGCAGCTGAGCTGTGGGGTTTCATCAGCCCAAGCAGCCACGTCAGAGAACACACGACCTGCACATGAGGGGGTCAAACAGCCCCATGCCCCTTGGCATTGCTGTCCTTTGCCTCCAAGATCATCTCCATCCTTCCCACACAGCTGGAAGCTGCTTGTCTGGAGCAGCTCAGGCAAACGGAGGGAACAGGAATGATCAGACCTCAGTCTCACAAGGAGTCCCAGTGTTCTGTGAGCACACCAACAGCTCCACGGCTCAGCACGCTTCAGCAGCGTCCAAGGGTCTCCAATGCATTTGTCCCACAACTGGCGAGGGCTCCGTTGCCCCGTCTCCAACTCCTAAACTACATTACATAAGTTTAACATACTTTTGATACTTTGAAAATATCAATTTGCCATCAGAACTGCTGAAATTGCCGCAGAGATGTTGCCCAGCCTCACGTGCGAGGGAGACTGTGACTGCTGCAGGGATAAACCCATGAAAAATATTTCTTTTAAATATATGGAACTCCTGTCAGAAGGGAAACATGAAAACGCCTGATCTGCTTCCACAAAACCAAACCAGAAATGACACCTTTTTTTTTTCTGAATTGCACACTGTACATCATGTTAAAAAGAAACAGAAGTATGATTAAAACACTGGGCAAGCCTCCTGAACGCAGCCCAGCTTGGCACGCTGGCTCCCTTTTGGTTGCCTCACCTACGTAACATTGTATTTTTGGTTGCAGTACTATATAACATTGAAATTTTTTGTTGCAGTTCCATATAAACATTAACATGAGTGCTTTGAGTGTCCAGGAGAGACATGGTTTTATACAACTAAATCCTGATTTTTTTTTTCCTATCTATTTGCTTGTATGTTACCAAGAAAAGCAAACAGTGTCATAGATAAGCTGTTTGCTACTAAATACTCCATGAACTTCTCTGATACAATTATCTCGGGTTTTGACACTGTGACAAGTGAACTCCTCCTCAGTTTTCTTTCTTTAAAATCAATCTCTGGGCGCTACCATAAGCTAAGGAAAAAAGGGTACAAACCCCCCCTCCCGCCAGCAGTGCCACAAATCAGTTCTGCCTCTTCTGCCCCTTCATTCACAAAATGAAACACCTTTCCTCGTGCTATGGACCCTGAGCCGCCCACAAAATGATCATTTGCTTGATCAGGGACAACCAACCTCTTTTCATCAATTTCAATCAAAATTCACCATCCTGGGCAGGCAGCTTAACTCCTTTTGCTGTTTACCTCTTCAGGAATCTGCTCTGTCATCACTTTGCCTGAAAATCTTAATCTTTTCATGTCCTTAAACTTTCTGAGTTTCAAGTACACAGGCTTGAGGCTTCTGTCCAGCCTCAGCTCACCGTCTGTGCCCGAGTTCTCACTGACACGGGCCAGCGCCAGTCCTGCGAGCCTCCCGTCCCGGACCACACGTGCAGAGCACCCTTCTGCCAGCACTGGCACTAGGACTGGCTATTTCTGTGTTTCCCTTCCTTTTTCTACAGGGCTTCTAAAACAAATGGCAGAACACCGTTCCTAACGCCACGGCAAAGTGTCTGGAATAGTTTATTCTGCGCACGGGAGATCCGCGGGTGCCCCAGGGCCCGCTCGGGCATCCGTGAGCCGCACCAGGCAGCGCCTCTCGCCTCCGCCTCCTCCGCCAGCTGTTGGGAGACGCTGCTGGGCGCTGGTTCCGATGAAAGAGCCACAGCCTAACCTGACTGGACCCCTGTCGTAAAAAGCGCTCACGCAGGTGATTTACCTGATTTTAATTGCACTTTTTACACTTCAATCGCTCCTGGGGAATTGCTGCGGTGCCGCTGACACTCCATCCTCCTCCTCCGTCACACCCGAAGGGAGCGAGGGGTCCTGCCGGGGGGCTGCCCGCGCCTGCACCCCCCTTCGCCCGGTGACCCCCTTCCCCGGCACCGGCCGCCCGGGCGGTGCGGTGGCTGTCGAGGCTTTCGGTCCCCAGTCGCCGCCCTCGCCCCCATCACACCAGGCGCCACCGAAGTTCCGCCGCCCGCCCCAACTCCGCCGCGGCCGCCCATTGTCTGCGCGCCGGGAGGCGCTTTGGGGAGAAACGAGCCGAAAAGCCGAGTCCTCCGCCCCGCCCGGCCTCCCCC
>VZTA01026180.1:186329-236635 GCA_013398855.1 Mohoua ochrocephala
CCCGGGGCCGGCCGCCCTGGGCCGCGCCGCCCCGCCGCCCTCCCCGCTGCCCGGGACACCGCCTCGCAGGCGGGAGCCCAGAACAAAACCGGGCCGGGACGCTTGCGCTGGGCTTCCCCCGAGCCGAAATCTTCCCCCGAGCCGAAATCTCCCCCCGGCCGCTGCTCAGCCCTGCCCTGGCGGGGACCCCGGGAAGGCCGGGGCACAGCGCGCACTGCCGGGGGCCGACTGCGGCACACGCCGAGCATCGCTGCTCGTTAACACAAACAATTAGTGAGGGAGGAGCCCCGGTGCTGTCGCTGATGGCACAGAACGGACAGGGGCCCCGGGTCCCGCCCAAATAGCGGATTGTCCCAGTTTAACTCTTGATGCTGGTTATTCCGTGCCAGCTCCCAGGCTGGGCTCGAAAAGGAGAACTGCTGGGACACGGGAGAAGGGGTGCCCTGCACGGGAACCAGGAGCGGGGAATGCTGCCAGGACAGACAGGCGCTGGCATGGGGGGGTCACACTGCAGGGCAGCAGGAGCGCAGGGACACGGCCCCTCCGGGCGCTGCGGGGGGATCGGACTCGGGAATAAAGAGAAGGCTGATTCCGTCCCTTGTGTAAAACACGGCTGTGCTGCTGGGCAGGGCAGCGGCAGCCGTGCCCACCGCTCCCGGCCCGGGAGATGGGGAACGGGCAGCTGTGAACGCAGCTGTGGGCACCGAGCGGACGGGCAAGGCAGGGGAGAAAGCTCCCCGGTTTACACCAAGGTGTAAATCTGCAACTCCTCATGTTCTGTCAGTTGTATCTTGTGCAACAGACGAATTGGTTCCTGGCTCTGTAGAGGCATTGCCCACCTCCTTGTGTATCAACCTGTGTGAGCACCTGCGGTTGCCTTTTTCTTCTTTAAACAACTGCCCCCGTTGCTTCTGTCTTATTTACATCAGTTCAACCATCTGACATGGAAAGGTGGCATCTAAAGGAGCTGCACACACCAGCAAAGCCAGGGCATGACTCCAACCAGGTGTGGTATCCCCCAGCAGTGGGTGAATCACAGAATCCCAGAATGGTTTGGGTTGGAAGGGGCCTTAAATCCCACCCAGTGCCACCCCTGCCACGGGCAGGGACACCTCCCACTGTCCCAGGCTGCTCCCAGCCCCAATGTCCAGCCTGGCCTGGGACACTGCCAGGGATCCAGGGGCAGCCGCAACCAAAGGCCGCGCTTCCCTCCTCTGCCTCTCAGGAGGACACCGCCGACCCTGCCAACTCAACCACTTGACTTGGGCATAGGAAAAACTTTTATTTACATGTTAATTAAAAAAATACTTGACAAAAAAGGCATACAGTATTTTATACTAAAAGAATAAAGATTTTTATTAAGCACTGTAAGTTGCATTCAATAGCCTTCAAAGACACCACACCACAATCCATCTACAACCAGCCAAACCCAACAGTAGTTCATTCTTGCACAATCCATGAGTTGGGGCAGAACTCCCTTCAACTTACATTAAGATACCTACTTAGCTCTGGCGGGCAGGGAATGGGGAATTACACCTCATTTCTGATCACTAATGTGTGATGAAGAGCATCAGGAGAATTATATGAAAACGAATATAAAGAAATGATTCTGATTTTGAAGTACATTAAGTTTGGAAACACTAACAAAAACATCAAAATGATACAGGTATATTTGCTTATACTAAATTCTTGATGGGAAAGTTCTCAAGAACAAGCCATTTGTTTCCTGCTACAGAAGGGGGGTACTTTTTTTTTGAAGATCAAAGCGTTTTTTTTTTGTTTTTCACAGAATTTCATATTTGCTAATATGAAGGCATAAAACAGCAACAGAGAACAATAATGCATACAGCAATGAGTACACCAGGGTAACGTTGATATTCAAAACGGCTAGATAATTTTTTTTTTTTAAAGTTTTAGAATAAATGCAACAGAGGTCAATAATCACAAAATTTTAAGGTTAGAGCAAGATCAGTCAATGACTAAACATAGTTAACATCTTTTATAGGACTATTACTGATTATTAGCTTTTTTTGTTTTGCAAATGGGCACAGTACTTGTAAGAATGGAAGAAAGAGGACAATAACATGCATAATATTAACTACACACTTTAAAAATCATGAACCATGCAGAAGTTTAGCTCAAATAGTAGTACTAATGGTCTACGTCTGATTCAAAACCACATAGTTCATTGATCACGGATGCATGGTATTAGTCACAAAAAGTTTCCCAACACATTGTGTTTGTTTTGAAAGGTCGTTTGCATCTTCTATGATTTCAAGTTTATCTCCGTTTAACTCGCTCGTAACATATGTATGATGTCTATTGAACTCAGCAGAACTGCAGTGTTACTGAGAATTGGTAGTTTCGAGAGTTTGCACATTTTTAACACAAAAGAACCACGGCAACGGTGATGAGATTTCAGAAAGAAAAAACTGTGGTTGTGCCTTTTTCCCCCCATAATCATGAAATCAAAGCCTTAAAGAAAGCTTTATTGTGACACAGTAATGCAAAATCAAATATAATGGCATACATATGGTGCCAAGTACTAAAAATTATAGTTTTAAGCTATATATACTTAAAGACTGCCAAAATTTGTTTTCTTTATATTTCAAAAAACAAAACTACAAGCTTTTGTCATAACCAGTTTAAACTTTATGTATACTTCATTTTAAGTGCGGGAGTCAAATGCTCTTCATTCTCTTTTTTTTTTTTTTTGTTTTATTGTAGCATTTTGACTACAACTGGTTAAAACTAAAAAAATGTGTTGTTTAAATCTCTGACATCAAAGAGGGATCCGAATTTCCAAAGTCCTCATTTTTCTCTTACGGAAAGGAAAAAATGTACGTAACTGTAGGCTCTCTTTCTTTCCAGATATTCCTAATCCTGACCCTTCCCAACATCCTTCACCCTCTATAAAAAATAAGTTTACTCTTCTTTTTTTAAGACAGTGGCCTCAAGAGCATCATCTTTATGGCAAACACTGTCTGCATTTAGTGCATTTAAGTGAGGATTCGTATTGCACATTTTAGAGTCATTACTCAAGGCACTTTCAGACTGATTGGAAGCCCTGATGTCTCCTGTATTCCCATTCATCTGGGAAGCTGGTTTTTCCTCAGTCACAACTCCATTTTCAGCCAGGGATCCATCTGAAGACACAAGTGAGGATTTAGATTCCTCGGATTTTGACTTAAGTTCTTTGGCTACTTCTTCTGCTGAAGCAGCGTAAGGAGGTTTGCCCTAGTTGTTAAAAAAAGAAGAGAATTACTGAAGAACCAGTGCTAAAAATGTATATAAATGTACAGTCTGATATAAGGACACTACAACAGGCAGCATGCAGGGCACAGGATCGTGAGTGAACACCAAAGATTAGGCATTGCTGAAAGAAGTGGCCCACGAAATACACGGAGAGGAGTTTCGGTGTTCCCCAGAGCCTTCTGATGCCCCCGGGGCAAACGCTTCAGCTTTAACTGCGGTGTTGCCCTCCTTTCACAACATCAGAGCTACACAAACGCCTGAAACACCGACACTGAGAATCCATGTACGGCTGAACTCTGCTTTCTTGGTTCATGTGTGTTGTGATTCGGTGGCAGGATTCCGTGTTACTCAAACACAACCCCGGCTGTTTGCAGCCAGCGCGTGGAGGAGCACCATGCACTATTCCCTGCACCAAGCTATATGCTTCCGAGATTAGGAAAGGGTTTCGTAAAAAAGCATATAGTAAAATCTTACAAGACTGAGTGTAGCCATAAAAACCAGACCGATGCAGCATACAATTAGTTTTTAAGTATTTATAATTAATCTTAGCGTTCCAGAAACATAATAGGCTTTGAACAAACCGAAATAAGCAGGTTAGGCTGCTGAGAAGCAGCACACTGGTCTGTCACACCGTTCACAAAGTCAAGTGCTAAGAAATGGCTTAAGACAGGGACACCTCAAACAGCAGCAAACAGCTTTGCAGTACAAAAACCTCAATTTTTACCTACTAGAACACCTGCACTAAGCTGCTGAGGGATTTTACAGAAGAACTTTGCAGGTGAGTCAGAACTGCTGTTCTCCAGCATTCTCATTATCCAGATAATCACAATTCTCAGTCCCATTGCACAGATATGGGATTGCACGTGAGGACAAGGGACACTGATCACTGTCAACGTGCCTCTTTATAGACATCCTTCAGTTCAGCTTGCAAGACATGCTTTAGTTTCTTTCCAGAACAAGAGTGAAAGGTCTCATCTTGGGATAAAACAGACCAGTCTGACGCGTTGGATAAATCCAAAGAGCTCGTTCTGGCCAGATTCCCAAGCTTTGGGGAGGAAGTGCCTCGGGCTGAGCTCGGCCCCGCACAGGCACTGCCTCAGTGAGGCTGAGGGGCCGCTGGCACCGCCCAGCCTCACCTGGCCACCACAATCCACTCGCTACGTGGGAAGCTTCCCAAGTTCTCCCTGCCATGTGCATTTCAAATCACCTTTTTTTCTCTTCCTGTACAAGAAACATCGTATAGGGCCTTGATGACCACAAAATGCAATGAGCTCAGGTCCATATAGAAAATGCCATTTATCTTTCTTCTCCAGGCACAATTTTGCACACAGGTCCTTGTGATCACAAGTATTTACCGTCCAAATTACAGATCATTAATAAAAATGCAAATACCCAACCTTGATGGCACTTGTCAAGACACCTGCAGCTACTACCTGAACTACACTCCCATATATATACACCTGTAGTAAGCCTGGAGTATGTGGGAGCTCGTTTTCAGGATTTCCTTTATTTCAAAGCTTAAGGTACTCAGAAACCAGATGCTCTATTACTAACAGAGTGGTTTCTCTTCTATTTAAAGATGTAAAGTTTCAGATCCACAGGTACATTTGTAGACATAGAGAGTCTGTGTACACAGAAATTTAACAAGGAAGTTTTTGAATTTTTACACCTGTAAAACAGCAAGTTTTACTGGAAGTTAATAGTTGCTTTGTTAACTACTGGAGAACATTCTCTCTCCTACTGTCTGACACCTGAAAACACCCCCCTACTCTCAGGTCTCCCTGACACATGGCATGTCCATACGACATATTTATTGTGGAAGTTCTTCCAGCTATTTACTACTCATTCATCCAAACTGCATAGCAGCCAGAACCACGGAAAAGGGAGGAAAACAGAACTCTGAGAGCAACTGGCATCTCATACAGATCAGCAGCCTGCCTCAGCTATATTTGAAGGATCCATGGACTAGACAGAAGTCACGATCCATGGACGCTTCGCAGGGTGTCACCGGAAAGGAACCTGCACGCTCAGGGGCCAAAGGCTGCTCTGCTATTCCCAAGAAGTTTAGAGTGACCTCTTAGATCTGGAGCATGGCAGCAGCAAAGATCCTTCACTGCTACAAACTTTCCTTCATGAGGTTGGACCGTGGTCCCAGAAAAGAAATTGGGGAAGAGTGGGGGCAGGAACAGAATTGCTAATTTGTTTCAGCTTTGTATTTCTCCCATTTTCTAAATTTTCTTCTACTCCCACGGCTGGTTAGAGCTGTGTAGGCACAGGATTCATGTCAAAATACATTCTTCCACGTCTGTCTTTAGAAGCAAAGTTTGCTTTAAGTGAGCTGTGACACCAGCCTGTCCTGTCAGCGCTGTGCAGCTCACAGCTTCCACGAGTCGCCAGAAACACTTGTAGCTGTTAAAGTGGTGCTGGTCTGGAGTCCACCCCAGCCCAGCCTGTCACAGAGCGTGCTGCAGTCAGGCACATGGCTTCATTACCTGAATTGCTCCCTGGCTTTTATAACCTCGCCCATAGTACCTTCCACCTCTTCCAAAAGTTCTTATCACCGGAGTGGAGATAACTCCTCTAGGACGCCTGCAGGGGTGGGGAAGGGGAGAGAAGGAAACACAGATCAGTTTGGTTTGCAATTGCTTTACATTTAGTTTTGCTGGAATATTATTTGCCTAGCTTTACCATCTAGCGCCTATCACCAACACGTCCTTGAAGAGGCAAGATGACCAATTCCGAATTGCAGGGTTCTACTGCTTGCAATTGTATCAAACCCAACAAACCTTTTGGGTCCCGAGCAATAAAATGTCCGTTTCTATATTTCTATCTAAAGAAACAATAAATGATACTTTCGACCTTTGCAGAAACATTTTCCAAGTGTCAAATTATCCTCGTGGCACTCTAAAACCAGAGCTCAAAATACTTTCACCTTACAAAACCAGCAATTTGAACCACAGAGAAGGCCATGTCCCCCATTTAATAACGGTTCCCCATATAAACACACGAGACAGACAGGATCTGATAAAAGAAAGTGAGGCAAAATTTAAAAATCGTCTTGGTTTTGATGGGAGAATACAAAATTATCTAAGAAAGTGAGGGCATAAAGGAGTTTCACCTTTATCTGGCATGTGGCAATTGATAAGTTGGGATACTTTCCAATGGAGACTCCCAACTTAGACACATTAGGTGGTGATTTTTGGTGTGATTCAGTACAGATTAGATCAGATGAAACCAAACTTCCTCACCTTGGTCTCAAGTTGTGCCAGGGGAGGTAGTTAAGATTAGATATATTTGGAAAAATTTGTTCAGAGAAAGGGTTGTCAAGCCCTGGCAGAGGCTGCCCGGGGCAATGCTGGAGTCACCATCCCTGGAACTGTTCGCAGAACACGTGGATGTGGCGCTTGGGGATATGGTTTAGGGATGAGCATGGTGGTGGGTACTGGGTTGACAGCTGGACTTGATGATCTCAGAGGTCTTTTCCAACCTTAACAATTCCAGGATTCAGCTACAACTGCTTTAATTCCATCATTTGCAGAAACTGAACTTCCCTATCACGTCAAGAACAGTGTTGTCCTAAAAATTCCTTTTGTTTTCTCTCCTAGAAATACTGGATTGTTCGAGAAGCATGGGAATGCCCTGTTTCCCCTCTGGATGTGCTGCCCGATACTGGGAGGTCCTGGTGTGACTCCTGACCCCCCCAGGGCTGGCTGGGTGCAGCTCACGTCCCTGAGCTGAGGGAGGCTGAACTGCCCAGGGGAGCACCACTGCCCTGTGCCCCCCAGTCTCCTCCCACATGCTGTGAATTCCCACACTGGGAATTCAGTAAGAAACCAAATTCTGAGGTTTAGAAGCAACAGCAGAGAATGAAGAGAGAAGGCTGTGGTTTGCATGTGAGTCCCTCTCCTTGTGTTCCTTCCTCGCCAACCCCACTGGCTCTCTCTTTGCAAGGTCAAAGCGTGCCCTTCAAGGAGCCGAGGAAGACTTTTCCCCCTCAGAAAATCACACTAAATATACCGATGGATCGAAGCCAACACGAAGCAGCTGGTGTAATTTTACACAGTAAGAACAATATTTGAGCTCAGCGTTGCAGAGACATGAGGCAATGGGGTGAACAAGCCTGACTCGATCCCCTCTGCTGGAAGAGATAAAAATGGAATACCAGTGTGCAGAACTGGGCCACCAACTGAGACAACCTGCTGTGCTGTTTCCTAGTTGTGACCTTTGGTAGGAAATAACCTCTGCCAACATGAACCTGTTGTTCAAGTGCTGGAGATTTAGGCTGGAGATCAGGGAAAGGTTCTGCCCCCAGAGGGTGCTGGGCACTGCCCAGGCTCCCCAGGGAATGGGCAAAGCCCCGAGGCTGCCAGAGCTCCAGGAGCATTTGGACACCGCTCCCAGGCACAGGCTGGAGGTTTTTGGAGTGTCCTGTACAGGGCCAGAAGTTGGACTCCACGATCCCTGTGGCTCCTTTCCAATTCCAAATATTCCATGGTTCTGTGATTCTGTCTTTAGGCAGAACCCTTAACACGAGTGTGTTTTCCTGTGGGTTCCATTTTAGTACCAACTGACCCAACAAACAGGTAAACTGTCTGCAGCCATTTTCCCTCTGACCGATTCCAGTAACTCCACACGTGAAGAACGTCCCATCGGCGCTGATTTGATGGGGACAGGAAGAGCTGGCATTGACAGTTTGGGGTGACAACTTGCACCCAAACCTTACTGCCTTAAGACAGTACCTCCAACAAAGAGAAACTTCAGGTATTTTATCTCAAATCAAAAGTTACTACTGAAGAATCATACTTCTCTGTGATAAAGGTACCGGCAGGAGCAGCAACACCCTTTCAGTGATCTGTTCACTTCCCAGGTAAGGAGGATTCTCGGTTCCTGGCTACTGATGTTCTGCATGAACTCAGGTATTTCCCTGTTCAGGAGATGGAGGAACTGCTGTCCTGTGTTGGTGTAACCCAGCTCCGAGCCCCAGGGAGCCCCCAGACCCTGCTCGGGGTGCTCTGGCAGACACTGGCTTTGGCAGGACACCAGCCATCACCAGCAGCACCTGCCCACACAGAGTGCAGGCCACTGGGAGAAGCAACCCAGCTTCTGTTCATGTATCCTCATGAAAAACAGAACTGGTGATTGTCCAAGAACCTCATTTCAATGGTGAAAAAGGTTATTTTGTCCCCCGGACCCAAACAAGACTATGCCTCCTCACCTTTGCTCACTCCCACTGTCTCCAGATGCTGCTCTGGAGCAGCACAGGGCTCCCAAAAGCCCCCCAGGTGCCTGACAGTTGTCTGAAACACCCAAAACAACACTCAATGCTTCTGTTTCGGCAGCTGAACCTCATTCCAGAGAAGTGAGCAGTCCTAGCTAAATGTGGTCCCCTCCAAGGGTCGGCTCTGCTCCCACACCACGCTGTGCTGCTGCTGGACCTGCTGGCATTTGTTCCCGCTGCTCCTGCCTCTCCCTGTCCCCACAGCAGCTCCCATTCTCCCAGGGCTTCAGATTAACCCATCTCCTCACTCGGCCCAACACGACAGGCTTTCCAACAGCTCTGGCTGACTCCAGCGTGAAGCTTCACAGTGCACACTGGAGTAAATTAACAGAGAGATGGAATTCACGCAGTGCACTCTTTCAGACTGCTGCTCCCTAGCTCAAGGTGGCAATAAATCCATCAACTTTACTCCACTCCTGATACAGACAGACACAATACATAAATCATGTTACTTTAGGATTGGCTCCTGTAATAGGCACGACCTTAATTAAAGATAAGAGAGTTCTGTAAGGCACAGAACCAGCAACCCCATGGAAAAAATATAATCTTAAAAGTAATGAACTAGATACTTTTGTAATAAGTACTTGGTTTTCAGACGTGCTGTGCACCTGTAACTTCATCTGTAGTGAAATGAAGTGGAAGAGCTGAAGAAATTAATATTCTTTTAAGCACACTTCCATCATGACTGTAACAGAGAACTATTAAACCTAGAAATGTCCTTCAGGTGTTTTCTGCTTCACAGGATTACATAACACAGTTATTAAAAATGTTATCATGCTTCTTAATAAATGTCCTGCCACAAAAAAGAAGGGAATTGAATGTAATGTATCTATTGATTTCATGGAAAAGTCCCAAAGTCATCTCCTCATACAAAATCAACCTCTGTGTGTGTATATATATATATCTATATCTCAGATTGAGTATCGATTTTATTTGCACATAAAAATGCTTATATCTATACAAATAACTGGTTAAAAACATCCTAAAAGGAATGCCAATGCTTTTCTTGAATCTTCAGTGGGTGTAATTGACCCTAAGTGTCCTAAAGTGTGTCACAGGCAATCTCTGCCGCCTCCAACTTTTCCCTGCTGCCCTTGTTTCCCCAGTCATCAAATCCCACAATGAGAAGCACATTCCCAGGCTGGCACTTACCCTCTGGCTGGTCCTCCCACGGACACCACCTGCAGAGGGAATGGCCCTCTCCCCCCTCGTCCACGTCTGCTTCCAGCCCAATGGCCGACTACAGTGCCGGCAATTTCAAGTTTCCCTCCCTGAGAAGGAATAGGTTGGACTCCTGCACATAAAAGCAAAACCAAACTTTGATCTTCACAATCATCACAGTAAAGTTCCAAATGAATGGAAAGCTGGTTTGCCCAGATTTCACCACATATCCCATTTCCTCTATGGATACTGTGAGATTATTGCTCATTTTGCAGTATTCCAGAAGTGTTAGAACTCCAAGAGTCTGTTTCCCCCACCCCTTTTTAAAAATAGATATGAATTCCGAAAAGAAAAATGATCTGACATGAGTGCTTCAGTTTCAGTAATTAAAAATATACTCGAGATTAGCCTCAAGAAACAAGGGGAATTTTACAAGCTGGCTGAAGATTGTTTTTTTCCTGCATTCCTAATGAAGAAGGAATTCTTGCAGGTTGGTTCAAGGCACTTTTTAGCCAACAGCAAGTATCAGGACAGACCACACAGATTATATTGGCAATAAAGAACTTACTAGGCAGGATAAGCTGTACTAACACTAAGTTGCTATGAAAATGTAGAATTCAAACGGATCTGGTTTAAAAGGTGGGCTTATCCTTCCCCCTCCAAGAAGGCAGCTAAAATTACAGCTGTCTAAGATGCAACTGTAGCTTCTGTTCAAGTTGCTTATGTCTTTATACTTGTGTTTCGCCCTTAAAAATCAGCTCGGGGGCATAACATGTATTTCAAGAAATCCAGGTACGTGAACTGAGCAAGATGTTACTGGTAAGACCATCAGCACCAAAAGGGTTACAAACCACAGCATTTACGCAGCCATAATTAGTCTCCAATGTTAATAGGCTGGGAACTACACTACTGATTACATCCAGAAGGTTCCTACTTCCCTGTGCAAGTCCTTGAGCTCCAAATGCAGATGGTTTGCAGGGCCAGAGTTACTCACACATGAAGCATTAGAGGCATGTTTGCTCTTAGGATAAAAGCTCGGAGGCCAGAAAGAACAGCTAAATACGCGGGACAAATTTACCCTAAATAGGTTTCCATCATCCCACATCATACGGGAAGTGAGGAATGGGCACACAGGTAGGGAAGTAAATCCCACTCCCGTGTCCATGCCAGCACTGATGCCAGCGAAGAAGGGCTCAGCAGCAGTACCAAAGTCAGTCATTTCTATGCCGGGTCTTTGCAAAAAGCTCAACTGCCCCCGGATTTTGGAAAATCCCCGTTAATACAGAGGCAGAGGCCAGTGGGTTACGGATGCCCTCTTCGCCTGTGGGAGCAGGGGAGACAGCCTGCCCCGCTGGGTTTCGGGCTCTCCTGTACTCGGAGGAGGGTTTCTAGCACGAGGAGGGCTGGCGCTGGGGGCTTGCGGCAGGGACGGGGAGCAGAGCGGACAGCAGCCCAGGCAGGCTCTAGAGAGGGAAGCTGAGACAGTTAGGGAGACAGGGAGTCAGTAGGAAAGCCTCAGACCAAACCGTACAGTGGAGGAAGCCGTTGCCAGAAGCTCTAAGAAAAGGGGTTTGGGTATAATTACCGCCCTGAAACTTGCTAGTCCTGTTGCTGTCATTGCCAGAGAAGGCTCCGGAGTGTCCTGCCGCTGCCGCCACCCGGAAGGCCCGGTAAGCGCCTGTGGCTACTGTTTCCCCATAAGGGCCTCCGAAGCCATAGACTCCTGTTAGACCCAGGGTAAAGAAAGACAGGGGAAAAGCTGTGAGGGGGCCAGGCAACCGGGAAGGCCCCAGCAGAGAGGTTGCTGCCTCCTTCCACCCTTCCAGAGCCAGCCGGGAGGGCCGTGCTCCCGCGGGCCGGGCTCCCGTGGGCGATGCCGCAGCACCGCGCCGAGGGAGCCCCGGCAAAGGAGTCCTGCTGTCTCAGCCAGCAGGGAGTCTCTGCTGAAGGGCAGCCCTTGGGGCTTGCAACGGGATCCCAGCTTCTCTGGCGTTGCGAAGGCTTGTGACAATTTTTCGGCAGTGAGCTCTGGTGGCTACAGTCATGGCACCCCTGGAACGCCCGTGTCCAGTATCCACACACCTATCGGCCTTGGTACGGAGAGATTTTGAGGAAGGGAGCAATTCTAGGAAGAGCCTGGAATGGTTATGTCAGTATTTACACTTGAGGGTGCCAATGGTTATATGACTGTAGCAAAATACAGAGGAATGGGGAGGGGGAAAGGTTGTCTTCAACCCTGACAGTTAAACTGTGTCTGTAATTTATAAATGGTTTGAACCAATTTATTGTGCAAATCAGAGCCTTTTCATACCACCCAGTGTCGATCCATTCCTCTTTTTTCTAGTTCTACAGTAACAGTAAAAATATTTTGATCTGGCACAGTTACTAAAATCCTGATGAAAATACGCAGCAATACAGCACTGGGCTAATAAAAGCAACCCCAAAATACAGTGACTGGCACACGCCAACACAAGTTGACCACTTGCTTTTTTATGCATTTTCCCTATGAAATTGAACAGGGTTGGTGGTTTGGGGAATGTGCAAGGTGAGGTAACGTGTGGCACCGCTGTCCCATCACTTACCAGCAAAGCCTCTCCCCCTGCCCTGAGGTGGTGGGACTGGCCCAAAGTGTCGAGGATACATAGAAGCTGGATAGAAAGGCATGGCAGGTGGAGGTGGGAAAGGGAGAGGATGGTTCTGCCTGGAGAAATTTAATCCTTCTAGGATGCTCTGACGCATCTTTTCAACCTTGGCTGCCTGCTCAGCCTAGGAATAAAGAGAAGGTCACAGAGGGACATTAAAATTCTCATTTCAATTGTATAAAGCTACATCAACACAACAAATGCAAAGAAAAACACAAAATAATAGAGGAAAATCATCATCCTAAACCTGGGCTGCAAACCAGAGCCTGTGCATACAGGCTGAAACACGCCTGGAGGGTTACAGCCCCGAGAGGGACCACAGCCACCATCAGTAGCAAAGCTACGATCAGCTTCCCTCAAGTCAGAAAAAAGAAGGGATACAATTTCATACCTTTCAAAAAGTTAAAAACAAAAAAAGTTCGGGTTATTCAGTAAACTGTTTTATCAGTTTCCTGGTTTTACAGTTAGATAGTAACTTTGCATGATTTGGAGACAACAAAAAACTCCTTCATTTGTATTTTAAGATGGTTGTAAGAAATGTGAAAAGATTTTGAGCTGAGGACCCCAAGAATGACTTCACAGTCTGTAAAATCAGTTAGAAATCACCCATTTTCTTTCACTACAAACCCAGTGCAGCTTAGTCCTTTGGACAGTCTGACCCAAAAAGATGGGACTTGAACAAATGAGCAGAGAGTTTCCAACTTGGCCATTCATCATATCAGTGTTTCAGTTTTCAGGGAGAAAAAAAAAATCAAATTCAAGTTGATGCCTCTTCTTCCAAATCTACCCAAGTGCCATCCTACTCATCAAGAAATAAGGGATGAAACAGCAAAACCCCCCCGTTAGGCATTCTCCTCATATCTGCCTTTTAAAGCAGAGGTGACACACGAGGTGAACAATGACAGCCCACCCATGGGACCCTCGTGGGCACAGGGGACACTCCGTCGCCCTGCACAACTACACACCTGACCATCACAGAGGTCGATGAGCGGAACTTTCTCCCGGCTTGCTTTGATGAGCTTGGTCTGGAATAATTTCCCATCAAAATACATCCAGGGACAGCAGTGCTCCCATGGAATCGGCTGTCCGCAGGCGTCGTTGGCAAAAAGAGCCATGTCCACACCACTCATGAAGAGAGCAGACAGCTGGATTCCGCGGGGATCCAGATTCTCAATCTGTTTAGAAACGTGGTAAATTTAGTAAGATTGCAATGAGGTGTGATTCAAAGCTATTCCAATAGTTACATTCTTTTCAGAACTCTTGCAAACAGAGGGATTTTAAAAGGTCATCCAGACTTTCAGAAGCCTGAGCAGAAGAATGCACCGGAACCTCTCGCTTGCGCATGCAGAGCTGCCATCTTCAGGAAAGCTGTGGTCCCATCCACCTGCTCTGGAGACCAGAGATAAACACAAACCCCTATCTTCTCAGCACAAAGGGCAGGAAACTCTTTCTGAAGAGGCTTACAGGAAATTAGCACTAGAAAACTTCATTAAAAATTTTATTCCAAATAACTGAGTGCTTATGAGATGTGTGGTAGAACGTCCCAGGAATAAGCTCAATGCAAAATTCCATTTTTCTTCCCATGGAACACATTTCCTTCTGAACTCCTTCATAATGGATTTTCTGTGAGTTTGATTCAAGATTTTGCTTTAAGAACACATAACAAAGTAGTGTTTATGCAGACAACAGCTTTATTTAGGATGCAGGATAGAGACACAAAGGTAGAATTAAACAGTGAATAATAGGTAGTGGTCAAAGCAAAAAGGATTTGCTTGCAGCAAGTGTATTTTTAGCTCCGGCATAAGAAAATATCACTACTGGTGTTCTCTGAAATACTTCTCAAAATACCAGCCCTTGCTTGGGAACATTTTCAAGACCTTGGTATTACATTTTAGAATCAAACTCCATTACCACCTTCCTTATGCACAAGCAACCTTTAAGAGCCCAAAGACTATCCCGCTGATTTTGCAGATACATAGCTGAGTTCAAACTCAGCTGCTCTTTCTGTCTGACTTCACAAGCTGCTTCCTGTGAAGACAGTAACAACCCTGAAGGAATTACTGCATCTTCCAGCTAACCAACATATCTTATGGAAGTAATCTGCTTTACTTTATGTATGATTGAAAAATAAAACAATTACTATTAAACCAAAATATTATCTGCTCATCAGCCACAGGGAAGAAATAGCCACTTGCTGGCTTTGAGAATCCTCTTGCAGATCTGATATCAGTGACAAAATATTCCTTGGAAAAAAGCCCAATAGCTGGAATCTGCATGAGTTTATTTACTGCTTCTCCCGAGAAGAGGGGTGCTAGGACTGCTGCTCATGTCCGTGCCCCTCCACAGGGTGTACCTGTAACCACGAACCAACCTGGGGAACAAGGGCCACTTCCTCCCTACATTCTGTACTTACTGCAAGAATGCCACACTAACTAGCAGTTAGCCTGCGGTATTTACTTCATGTAATGCCACTTTGCGATTTTAACTTTTAAAATCCTCAAAATAATGATTTCTACAATTCTGTGAGAATTCATAAACTGTTTAACTTGTTTCTCCTGCATTTTTCCACTCAAGATTATATAAGTCTCTCTCCATTCTTACACTTAGCTGCAAAAATCTTTTGAATGCTGAATCATAAGAAAACACCCAGGTTAGTATTTTAAAACAGCCGCACTGAGAGGCAGCCTCTGTTTTCCTTCATCTTTTCAATGGAAGCACATTTTTTCCACTTCCAAGACACAATTACTTAACAAATTGTGAGAAAAGGTTCTGCAGTGTAGAATACGTTTTAGGATTTTAGTTACCTTTCCAATTAGTGAAACAGAATGGATTATGAATTTCTGCAACACTTTAAGCCACTAAGACTAACATTTTGGAAAGTGTAGGTGATTGCATACGGCTTTGAGTGAGACAGGCACATAGAAACCAGCCACTACAGTTAATTCCCAGATCAGCTGGAAACAAATCTCTTAAATTATCTAAGTTACAGTTAAGAATTACCTTGAGTTCCTGAAGCTGGTCAGGTTCATAGAGCTTTGGAGACAACGCTTGGGCAAGGAAAGCATCGAGTTCCTGGCGACGCAGGATGCGCACCCCCGGCCACTGTACCATATACCTGCGAGGGAGGCACGTCCTCAGTCAGAGGCTTCTCAATGGCTAACTCAGAAATCACCAGGGCATGCACAGAACACGTGACAGGAGAGAAACCTGCTGTGCCACTGAAAAGAGGAGCTTTAACATACCGCTTTTTTTGCATACTAACTATTCTATAAGGGGAAACGGTGTTCCAGTGCTCAAAAGGCAAGGTGAATTGCAATAGAACCAAAGACAAATTTACATTTATCACTCTGAAAAATGGCTTAAATTTTACCATGTGTAAGATGCTAACCTTGGATTCTGAAAGAATTACAAGCTAGTTGTCTTAAATAATTACCCCAAATGTAAGCATCTCCCAATTCCTCTGTCAATTTTCAATCTGAACATTAAACAGTTCAGGATTTTGGACCTTGTGACTTTCTCTCTGGAAAGCTGAAATGCAGACTGAATACTTCTACCGTTGATTACCAGGAGCAATTCTAACTCAGGGAGCTCCGCACACCGCAGGCATCGTCCCGCAAGCTCTGCATCCCGATAAGCTGCTGTGCAGCTTTCTCTGAACGACTCTCTTTTGCTGTGCAACTTCACCCACACAAGCCTCTGAGGCCCCAAAAGTTGGTTTTGTACTGAGCTGAAGCCTTGAGTATGCTAAGGGAAAACTAATTCAAATGATACGGCCCCTTTGCAACACAAGATCTTTTTTGTCTTCCCGTCAATCCTTTAGAGCCTGAAGAAGAACTACACAACATGCTTTTCTAAAACCAAAGCAAACCCCCTCTCCCAGTGAGGCTGCAAATATGAATTAGCACTTTGTACAGAGCTCCCACAGCAGAACCTTTCCCCAGCTCTGAATTCCCCGGAGGTGACACTGACCTCAGCACACAGCAGAGCACCATAAGATGAGTGGGCACATTAGTTGGGTTGAGCATTGCTGGTGTGTCTGATCGCATGCAGGCCAGAAACGCCCTCATCCGTCGGTTCTTGTCTTCCACGGCTTTGCCCAGCCACAGCTTCTTCAGGTTCGGGCAGGTCCACTCCCTGAAGGCCAGGGCTTCCACCAGCTCAGGGGTCTGAGGAGATTTGCCTTTGTAAGCAGCCCATTCCTTAATTATCACCGGTGAAACTGCAGAATGGCAACACCAGGAAGAAATCAGGCTGAGTTACTATTTCATAGGCCAGCATTTATTTCAAACTTCATGTGCAAGAGATTTTGATTCAAAAAGCATCACTTTGAGACTGCAATAGTGTGCTGGATTAATCGCTGCCAAACTGGTAATTCAAACCCTGCATGAAATGTCCTTTAATTGTGATCACTTACAAATTAAGTGTATACAGACATGCATACACTAGGAATGTCATGCGAATATTTTCAAATGAATATACAACATAAAGGAAATACACAATTTTTCTAAAATAAACAGCACAATTTCCCCTGGAAGTGTCCAAGGCCAGGGTGGACAGGGCTTGGAGAAATCTGGTCCACTGGAAGGTGTCCCTGCCCATGGCAGAGGATTGGAAATGGATGGTCTTCAAGGTTCCTTCCAATCTAAACCATTCTGTGATTTTAAATAAAAATGCAGTTTTCCCCTTAAATATCTGTGTCATATCTGTGTGTGATCATACTGTCATATCTGACAATACTTGTGTGTGATCAGAAACTTACAGTGATAAATAAAAATATTACATAAACACAAATATATCCCATATGTGCTCTTTTAAGAACAATACGATCCTAGTGATTTTATTTGAATCATATTTGAACCTGGCATTATTATACTTGTCTGTAACTGTTCAGCTACTGCAATGGATTGAGATCTCAAATACAGGTGGGTTTGGAGTTCTTCTCCCTAAAAATTTTACAAAACATCACTTTACATAAACCTTCCCATTTATTGCACTGCTTTCTATGAAGAGGTTAGTGGCTTTGTGCCTAAGTTCCCTTTCATCCACACCAGCAAGAAGACAGTTCACTCTACATTGCTGCTAAATCACCTCCCTTCTTCTGTTTGAAGACAACCAGAACAGAGCACAAGTTCAAGTCAAGGCTGAGACACGATACCTTTGGCGTTGGAGCAACCCCGAGCCTGACACAGTTCACAGCGTGCCTGCACCCTTCTAACTCTGAGCCCAGTTATGCAGTGTGGAAAGGCTCAAGGAACTTGTTAGTGCAGGGTCAGGTTACAGCCCGGGGAGATTCCCTGCGGGAGCGCAGACCTGCTCTTTCTGCTGGAAACCCACTGGATGCAGCCCGGGGAATGCGTCCCACTGGTGCCAGCACAGGCCTGACGGCTACAAAGCCTCCTTCAGCAATGGGGCAGCAGCTAATGTGTGATTCTATAGCCAGGGGCAGGCAAACCACAGGCAGAGGTGATGGCCAGGATTAAAGAAAGAAACTCCAGAACACCCCAAAGAGCTCTCCCGCTTTTCGGGAATAAACCCAGCCTAGCAAGCATTACAGTTACCCTTCCCAGAGCTCAGGGCAGTTTCACAAAGATCACACGCAGCAATGCAAATAAACATTCTGATATATTTAGTTGGTCGCCTCACTATAAAATCATGTTCTATTTTGGTTGCTCCCAGGTTTTATACACCACCCCGCTCTAAAGACGGGCTCTAACAGCCAGCAGAGCTGCCCTGCCCTGGTGCACAGCTCATCTCTCTGGGTTTCTCTGCTTGCTTAGGCCCAGAACAGCAAACACAAACAAAAGGATGTATTTTATGTGGGCTTTCAAACCTTGTAATTGCTTTAGAGATCAAAAGTAATGCTGTACACACCACCAGTGTTTCCCTGATGTTTCTTTCACTTACATTTCACTTACACACAAAGACCTTAAGTTTAGGAGAAGGGAATGTTTTATGTCTATGTTTTCTGTCTTATGTTTCAACATTCAAATCTGGTTCAAAGCTTTTAATCTGTGGATGACAACTTCCATGGCCCTGTGACATGAAGGCCACAGGAAGGATACCTCAGCCTGCTCTTCAGTCACACGCTACAGAGGTCACACTAGAGATCTGCACTGGCTTCTATGCTGTGCTAAACAATAATAATATACAACACCCCTAGAATGGCTAGGGTGGAAACAGACCTTAAAGCCCACCTTGTTCCATCCCCTGCTGTGGCAGGGCAACCTGTGCCAGGGCCTCATCCCTCTCACAAGGAAGAATTTCTTCCCAATATCCCGTATTTGCCCTCTGGAAGCCATTCCCATTGTCCTGCCACTCCAGGCCCTTGTCCAAAGTTTATCTCCAGCTCTCCTGGAGTCCCTTTAGGTACTGGAAGGGGCTCTAAGTCTCCCTGGAGCCTTCTCTTCTCCAGGCTAAAGAGTGTTCCCAGAGTGTCTCCATAGCAAGAGTGTTCCAGCCCTCAGAACATCTTCACGGCCTGCTCTGGACTTGCTCCTGCAGGTCCACGCCCTGTGCTGAGGACCCAGAGCTGGATGCAGGTAACCACGCTTCTTGTGCAAAGGTTTAACACGAAGGCCCATCTAGTGGGCTGGAATAGAGTTTCCTCTCTGAGGGATGGGGATGAGGAATTGCAGCTGAATCCGTTGACAAGCAGCTGTAGCACTGTCCACCCAAAATTAGCATTTAACCTAACTGATGAATCCGGGACTTGTCTATACCCACTAATTTGTCCAGGGCATTTCTTAAACCTTTGACAAATCACTGAGACTGCTGCCAAACTCACTGCATCCTCAGCTGCCAGAATCTCTGTCCTCAGAGGCATGTATGGCAATTCCTCCCATGACTTCCACTGAGAAATGAGCAGTGCCTACCCTGAAAACTACATCGACTACAGCTAGGATCGGCCCCATTATAACGTTCAGCCCCATTACCATGGTGATTATACTGCTTTCATACCCAACCTCATCCTACTGCTCAGCAGCAGGTTTGAATACCCACTGAGGCCCAATGCACCACACAATCTATGGACCTCTGCTTTCAACAGTGCCCTCACGGCATGCTAAGGTCGATCCAAGCAAAGAGGGTCAGCCTCAACCTGCACAGCAGTAACCTGCTTGATGAACACCTGAGTGCCGATACAGGCTCTGAAGGCACCGGCCACAGCACCCCAGCAGAGCTCTGGTTGCCAAGCACAGCTCCAGTGGTTCTGGTCTTATTCATTAACTGCAATTTTTAACCTTACAATCCTTCCTGACAGCACAGCTTGAGCTCAGCACGCTTGATTTTGCAGGAGGGCTACTGCCCAAGAGACACGGCTTTCCTCTTGGCAGGGCCGGCACCGGCTGAGTACATCCGTGATGGGGAACAGCACATCACAAGGTGGCTGGGCTTAAAATAACAAACCTTGGGATCCAACCAGGAGCTCCGACAGCTTGAGCAAGTGTGCGTTTTGCCACTGAGCAGAAAGAGCAGATGGTTTCACTACACACGTGTATTTATCAGGACACGGAAATAACCTGCTTCAGAGCCTGACGAGCAGAGCAGGGGAGACCCTTGGTTTCCACCCGCTCCGAGGGAAGGGCAGCACGGTCAGCACCGTGCCCTTGGCAGCCAAACACACTCAGGCACTCTGTGACCCAGCCTCTCTTGTCCTCTGGGAGCAGACATGAGGCCATGTACAGCAAAGGCATCACTTAGCAGACACTGATCCCTGAAGAACACCACTGATTGCTGCTTCTGCTGTTTCTCATTGGCTTTTCGACTTCATACAAAAAATGATGACTTAGAAGATCCATTATCGTGCCGTCTATATATTTAGTAATAATCCTGAGGTGTTGGTTTATTATGCATTTTTCCCAGCCTCCCATAACCCTCACATGCAATATCCTTGCCAATTATTCAGGCACTATTATTAAGTTGCCAGTGTTACGGTTTGTACAACAAAGATGACAGGATCTCAAATATTAATATTCATTACCTCTCTACATAAATCTTAAGGACCATTTACATTTCTTCAGAAACTAATTTCTTAATTCTCTTAACATATCTTAATTCCTAAATTTTCTCTTAATTGTCTTCATTACTGCGTTTCATAACTTGCTCATTTTTGAGAGCGGCAAAATAATTTAGACACTGGAGGAGAATGAGCGTCTACTTCATTATAGCCCGGGCCCTCAGAAAAGTCAAGAGAGGGCTCATCAGTGCTTCAGACACTGTTCTCTCCTTACACCTTGCACAGACTGCCCAAGCCTTGCTGCTCTGTAAGGGAGCCAACCAGAAGAACGGCGTTCCTGCACCAGAGCCCTTTCACGCCCCACACCTGCACAGCAGCCCAAATCCATCTCTACCGGCACTGCCAGCTCTGCAGCGAACAAGGAACTTCTGGGCATATGTTCAAACTGGGTTTTGCTTTTTTAAGAGCTTGGTCAGTCCTAAGCTAGAAGTAGGTCAGTAGCTGAATGCGTCCTGCAGCAAGATTTGACAGAGCTCCTGTAACTAAACCAAGTCAGCAGCAGTGTGCTTATCCTCCACTGAGAATAAACTCTGGAAAGCAGGATAAATGAAGAGAAAATAGAGATTATATAGGCTTCCCCAGTAGCCTACAGAGAACATTCTAGGTTTACAAGATTAAACCCGAAGCAGACCTCCAGCACTCAGCCGCTTCACCAAAAAACAGGCTGTAGTACACTTTTCAGGACAGAAGTCTCATGAGGATAAATGAAGACTGCAAATAAAATCACTGTTTTAATCCTCAAATAACCTTGTAACCCGAAATACTACGATGCCGTGTGAGTTTTAAGAAGTAAGAAGAGTTTGTATGTGTGCTGAGGTATTATTCAAACGGGGTAAATACTGATTCCCACAAAGTAACTGGCAAAGAGAAACAGCTTTTCAGACATCATTGGGAGATTATCATCTTCACTACAGACGTACAAAAACATTTCACAATTACAAATGGAAAGAGCAAAGGGAATGAATATAAAGTTTACAACTGATACTTATTTTTATCCTTTTACACATGAAGCCTGTGAATGATGATTTCATACATTCTGAATATCTGATTCTTAAATTTAGCATAGTGACAGCAGACTCCTACATTTAAATACTTGTGCTGCTGGTGCCGTGCACTGAATGCTTCAGCATTCCTGTAACCTTTATAAGCTGCTACTGCAAAGTTCAGTCATTTCCTTGCATGCATTTCATTATAACAAAAACACTCTAGAACGAGGACTGGAATGACAGTAATTCCTGGAAACTGAAGACTTAAAAAGACAACTTCCAGATTAATGAGAAGATTAACATCCATCTCTCTGAACGAGTCAAAGGATCTTTTGACAAGGCTGTTTGCAAAAGTTTAGTCTGTCCTCACCCAGGTCTACCTTCGGTTACATTACACCCTGATTTCTGTGGGGTTCAAACCAGGTTTTCATATGCCAATACCTGAAATACACAAGATACTCGCACATTTCCCCGAGGTACCTTCAGGGACACGTTTGGGAAGACGAGCCAAGTTACCCTGTGCACCTCTCATTTTTTAAAAAAGCAGGCAGATCTGTATGCATGTGCAGAGAATAGAAGTTCCCTAAAATCCAGTTCTGCCATACACAGAAATGACATCGCAAGCTGACGTCACTCACTGCAGGTCTGGCAGCAGCTTAAGCAGACATTCAAAACCAAACCTCAGAGCTTGCTTAGAAATGGCAACATTTATAGTTCTTAAACTATGATAGGAAATAAAATTTCAAATTAACAACATCTTTTTCTCTCATCCTCGGTGTCCAATGAGCCCGAAATTCCTCTGGCCTCAGCTACCCTGACGGGATCTTAGCAACAATTCCCATTCACATCACGGTGCAAGCGGCTCTGAAACCACAGCAAAGGGAAGAGGAATAAAGCATGGGTTCTGCAGTACGTACATTCTGGTGGAAGTCTGTTCTTTCTAAAAGCAAGCCTTTCAGTTTTCTTTCTGCTTTCTGCCAAACTAAACAGGACTCCGTAAACATACTGACGCACTGGCCTATACAGGAGAGCAGCAGGAGGCAAGTCTTTGTTGGCTTCATCTTCTATAGAAACGGCGATTTTGATTTCACCCTTTGGCATGAAAAAAAGCAGAGAAATATGACATGTTACAGTGAACAAAAAGCATTTAGGTATGCACGGGAACCCAATCCAACCCTAATACACATGTCAGCTAGTCAAGACAAATGTGATTCAGTAATAAAGTGGATCTCAGCTCGGGGAAGGATTAGCCCAGCCTGCCTCATTTCCTCCCGCTTCTGTTGCTTTCCTCTTTCCCTTCCCCATCACACACATATTTGTTTGTCTGGACTAGCTACATGTGAGGATTAACTAAATATTGCACTTTTAATACAGGCACCTGGAAAAATGGTACACATGGAAATAGAGCAACGTGCTTCTAGACAGCCAAAGCACATTTGAAGCTGATCTACATTTCAGGCAGTTATTCTAAAAAATATTCATGCTGTCTAAAAACACCAGTCTGACTCTTTGCTGCAGGATTTGAAACGGTATTGGGGACTCACTGTAAAAAACAATGCATGAGCACACCTGGACAAAAAACACCTAACTGGGAATTACTCGAGTAAGGTTGGGTTTGAATACATGTATGTAAAAATTTAGCATTTTATACTTTTTAAGAAAAAAAGCATGAAAGAACCTTCCAACATTTTCTCTCAAAACAGCAACGCTGTTTTCTAGAACTGCACATCCAAACATGTTAAGATATTCTGGGAGAACGACTGACTGCACTGCCCCCAAAAATCAACCTTTATTTTTAACACTGACAAGAAAACACTCCATTGTGCTACTTTCTCTTAAAAAAAAAAACTATTTAAACTATCCCAGTAATGAATCCTGAAGGTGACACCTTGAAGTGATTTCATTAGGATATTGTCAGGCTTAACTCGGACAAAACTACCTTAGGTTTAAGGTTATGTCTAAAAGGTCTCTCTCAGTAACAGCAACATAACCTGGAACATGTGCCCATTGCTGAAGAATCCCCATAATTCTACCACAAGGTTCAACAGTTCTGCACTGGGGTCACAGAGACCCTCTGCAGCTCCAGGCTGAGCCAGAGGGGCTGGAAAGGGCCCGGCAGGAAAGGCCCTGGGGGTGCTGGCGGCCGCAGCTGAACAGGAGCCCAGGTGGGCAGGAAGGAGCAGGGCACCCAGGCCTGTTCCAGCCATGGTGCGGCAGCAGGACCAGGGCAGTGCCCATCCCCTGTGCTGGGCACCGGTGAGGCCCCACCTCAAATCCTGGGGTCAGTTTTGGGCCCCTCACAACAAGAACGACCTCGAGGGGCTGGAGCGTGTCCAGAGAAGGGAACGGAGCTGGGAAGGGGCTGAGGGAGCTGGGAAAGGGGCTCAGCCTGGAGAAAAGGAGGCTCAGGGGGAACCTTCTGGCTCTGCACAACTCCCTGACAGGAGGGGTCGGGCTCTGCTCCCCGGGAACAGGGGCAGGACAAGAGGAAACGGCCTCAGGTGGCAGTGGTGGAGTCCCCATCCCTGGAGGGATTTAAAAGCCACACAGATGCGGCACTTGGGGACATGGTTCAGTGGTGGCCCTGACAGTGCTGGGTTAGCAGCTGTACTCAATGATCTAAAGATCTTTTCTAACCTAAATGATTCTGTGATTAAACATTAAGCAGTATTTAAACATGCTAAGAATATCTGGCTATGCAAAGTGTGAAACAGAACTGACATCAATGGTCTTCACCGACCTTTTGACTCTCCACTTCTCTTTGACAAAAAAGTGTAAGAACACGACAGCGACATGAGCTGTGGTACTGAAATCCAAACCTCTACCTCGATGCAGTAACTTTTAGTTTGATGGATTTCAGATCTGCCTGTGGTCCTTACTGTCCTGAAGAGGATTTTTAAGGTGAATAAAGGTTAACAGGAATGGGGACAGTGCCATTTTGCTAGCTGCTGGTACAAAAGGGATTTCTTAGAGCTCAGGGCCAGCTATCAGCAATGGGAGGGATCAGATGGGAGGGAAAACAATCTCAGTACTTCTGAACGCTGAAAATAGAAAAGACTTGGCACAGACACCAAAGCACATACACAGGAATTTTTAGATGGAAATGGACCCTGCATAAACATACACACACACAGACATATACACCCATGCACAGAGATATACAAATATCTGCATAGAGTTGGGGAAAATAATTAATTTTGTAAATAAATACTTCTAATTACAGTAATCTCATATTTATTGGAACAATGTACCAGATAAGTGGTAAGAAAACAGGGGGGAAAACTGGTTCAAAGGACTAAAAAGGGACCAGAACTTAGAGTATTAAAAAGGATGTAAAAATCTGATACTCTTTAGCCATAAATGCCAGGGCAATTATCTTCACGGAATCATTATCTCACAGTACCTCAGTTTAAAATGTCATACCTTAGTTAGAACATGAAAGATGTAGGGATACATTAACCCCTTCTTGTGCCTGTGCTCTGCCACTCGTAATACTTCAGGTGCTACCGGAGGTAATGGAGGGGTGGTAATATCCATGTGGTTTCTGGTGGGCATGGACAGCAGGCATGGGATTTGTGGATTACTGGTTTGATTCCCTTTGACATCAGCTGCCTGACTTCCTGAAGAAGCACTAGAGGAACCTTCTGCCTGTAACAGAACATACAAAATAAAGTGCTTTGGATGTGTCCAGAAACATACCAGGAGATCAGCCAAGAGAAACAGCAAACTTCCTCCCTCGCCCCCAACGAAAACAGTAAATCTTCACATCACGCTGCTGCAGTGTGCAGAATACGTTACCCAAAGCTGGCTGCGAGGTTTTCAGGAAATAGAAACCTTCAGCCATTGTCTGCTAGTAGAACCAAATTACTAAGAAAATAAATATTATGATAAAACTTTTAACTTATTAACAGCAACAGTAATTGCTTTTTTTTTTTTTAATATTCAGCTGCATAATGCAGAAGTGGTCTGACGGCCTTTTAATGACCTGTGAATGGCCTCTCAACTCAGTATTTCCAAGACACTCCCAAGGCAATGTGTTAACTGACAGTCACACAGTCTGTAATTTATCTAGACTTCCATAAACACAGCCCTTCTCAGCTTGCAATTCTAGACAAAACCGGGAAAATTACACAGTTCAATTAAATAACATGTAAAATACATAGTGTCCAAACCGAAAAGCCTGGTAAATGATGTTGGGTTTTTTTGGTTGTTTGGGGTTTTGTTTAACATAAAAGCTCTTTTGTCTGGGAACACTGTAAGAGAAAATGGCGAAGTTTTCTGACTGAAAGATTAAAGTGGCATTCTATTCCAGTTCTAGAAACGCAGTTCATAAAGTTATGGGAAAAATATGATGCATAAAAATGTACTGTAAACCTCCCAGCCTTTCTAAGGATTTATGTTGATTTCTCACAGATACAACAAAAAAAAAATTTAGAGTTCGTTCCTAAAAATCCTGGTCTTCAAAACCAAAAGCTGGTTTTAGCTTAAGCGTTCATGTTAGCTTCATGCCTATAAATTATTACAGCAATAGTAAAAACTTTTGAGACCAAAATTTGATCACTCGATGATACATCATGCGCGAGTATTTTCACAATATCTGTAAAGAAGTTCACATGCTTCCTAAGACTTGGAAAGCAAAGCTGAAACAGAAATGGCCAAAGCATGAAATCCCACAGAACATGCAATATAAAAAACAGGCCCAAACAAGCTCAGGTGGTTCACTTCAGACCCACGAAAAATACAAACCTGCATGCAAACAACAAAAACCCCCACACGACTTCCAAAAATCTTCTACAGAAAGGTGTAGGTAGCAAAAACAGGCTCTAGCAAGATATCAAAGGGCAACCTTGTTTTCAGATGACACTTTAATCGCACAATCAAAGAGGATGTTACTGAAAGGTTGTATTTTAGTTGGTAATATGGACTTCATTTGAGTTATAAAAATGAAAATATGTAGATGAAATGGTTAAAACCTGTAAACCAGAACACTTCCAACACAACATGCTAACACCAAATACTTTTATTAAATCTGTGTTATAGTATCAAATATTTCTATACCAGGTTAAAGACTTTTGTCCCTGTCTTCTACCACCCCAACAAGTGTAAGCCAGCCATACTGAACCGTAGCGAGGAGTTTACAGAACTGTCCCTTACTGGGGGCACACGAGGAAGACAAAAACCCCACATGACAGCAATGCTTTCCCTGACTGCACTACCCAGTTCCCTCCTGCATCTGCTCCAGCAATATTCCAACACCTAAGCTGAGGAAACACCACAGTTAAAAGGGGATTTTTTTCTTCACAAATATGCACCCAGCCAAATGAGAGGAGTTTACCTTTGCCATGTAGAATCACACTGTGAGATAACTGCAAGGAATTTTCACATTTAAGTCAAGTGAAAGGAGTGTCAAGACTGCTGCTACCTGCTGATCTTAGCTGGCTTTTCAGCACTTTACCTCAGAAATTCACATAGCTCACTCAGTTGAAATCTTCACAGAATCACAGATTGGAAGGGACCTTCGAGACCATCTCGTCCCACCTCTGCCACAGTCAGGGACACCTTCCACTGTCCCAGGTTGCTCTGAGCCCTGTCCAACTCGGCCTTGGACACTGCCAGGGATGGGGCAGCTTCTCTGGGCAACTTCTTAAGGAAGTACTACCTCTTTTTCCAATCATTAATGCTCACCTCTCTAGGAAATGACTTCATTTACAAAACGTACTCACAATCTTTCCTGTTGTGCTCAGCAGATACTTCTGCCTTCTCCTGCTACTGAGGGCTGAAGAAGTGGTTTGATAATAAAAAAAAAATAGGCAAGTAAAGCTCAGGAGCATTAATACATTACACAGGATGTATTTAAGCCAGCCTGTGAGCACACACCTATTGGAAAGTTTAGCGAGTGCTCCTACGGCTCTGGCTCAGCTCTGTCCCCGGGAAAGGACAGCTCAGGGCTGCGGGGACCCGCAGGGCTGCACACACGGCCCAGCCCAGCAGAGAAGAAAGGAATGTAATAGGTCAAATTAGCATTTGCATACGGTGACTAATCCCCAGGCAGACACAGTTATCCTACAGGCGTAGTCTGCAGGAATAATAACCGCTGATGGATGAAATCATCCACTTGATATTTTAAGCACAAAAGCCCAAGTTTACTGGAGTTCCAATGCCAAAAGTACAGGGAAAATGTTGTTTGCTTACAGTGTAACTAACTCAGGATCTGGGTTTTTTTGACAGAGTTAAGAGTTGGTGTACAGCTCCACCATCAAGGCACAGAGATATCAAGTGCAAATGCTCTGAATTTTCTTTCCAAACACAGCTCAAACTCGGAATAGAGACCACCATACTCTTGATTGAACAGTGGTTTGAAATCTTAAATTTAATAATGATAAATCTTTATCAAGGGCTTATGTAGCCCGTCCTTAGCTAGTTAAGCAGCAACACTAACTGGTCCCACAGAGCTACTTTAACAAGTACTATGAGAAATTCCTACCATGCAGTTAAAAAGGACTTTTAACTCCCCAGCTGAGCTCTAACACCCCTGCAGTGGCCTGTGGCTAACACTGACGGTGTCAGAGCTGTGCTCACTGCACTGAGGGCTACAGGACACGGACTCTGCCTCCACGGACACCCAGGCTGTTACACTCCTTCCTCAAAGTCCAACATGCACCACTGGAAACCCTGAGAGCAACATCTGAGGGTGAGACTGTTGGCTAAGGGCCAGACAAGGTTATTGATTTGTTCCTGGTTTGTATCTAGTATTTTTTAACACATCCTATTCAATGCTTGTTTTTATGTAAATGCTGCGATGTCCTTGGAAACCTTCCTCCTGCACTCTGAAGCTGTTGTTTCGTAATTCACAAAGAAATGTAAAGGTCTGCACTAAATAGTATGGATCAATATTGAAAATCCTCCCCTGAGTTTGCTGTGAAGCTTTAACACAAAATAATGAACTGTGATGTTTGGAATTTAAGGAAATACCTTTGTTTGGTCTCCCAGCTCTCCACGCGTTTGACCTTCTGACTGGGTTCCTGGCTTTTCCCAGCCTATTTTGTTCCCACTGACATGGCTGAAGGACAGCAGAAAGAAAAACATCATACTAAAATGCAGTTTGAGAGACAGTGCAATAAATCCTTGGTGTCTGTGACTGGAATTTTGGGCAAGACATTCTGATTTTAAGGGATGCTTTCTATTATAAAATGTCCATTTGCAGGAGTCTTGAAAAAATTTCTGACATTCACATTAGGTTTCTTTGCAAAGTCACATTATCCCCAAATTTAGGAAGTGTAAACACTACAAGTTCAGTGACGTGCCATAGTTTTTAGCTTCTGAAATTTTAATGAATTATACTGTGAAGTAGGAAGATTTTTTATACAAAGTAAAGGACTGGAAGGCTTTATGACATTTACCAAAACCTCACTCTCTCAATAAAACATAAGGGCAGAAGAGGAAAAACACCCAATACTATTTGGCTTTGGATTCCTGCTTAAGGAACACGGCGATGCGATTGAACCACGCACATGTCTGCAGTCATAGTGACCCAAAACTATCTTTTCAAGGTCTATCTTATCACTAATTTGCAGATTTCTGCAGGGCCAGGAGTTGGACTTCAATGATGCCTGTGGGTCCCTCCCAACTCAGGGTACTCTATGACTGATTCTATGATTCTTACTTTCAGGATACAAGTAAATGATTTTGAAAGCACATTTATTTTAACAGAAGCTGAGTAAGAGGACATCCTCATGAGAAACTTACTTCACTGCACCCCCATTGCCTTCATCATTGTCAGAGGACGAAGATGTAGAAGAGGCAGGAAAATAGGTTGAATCCACATGATTAGGGCTCCCGCTCTGGGCTGGATTTATTGGAGAAGACCGTTCATACAATGGTGTGTGTTTTCCTTCGTGAGGAATGTTACTGTAGTTGTTCTGCTCAGACAGACTTTTCCCACCTGTTTCCAAGGTGATGGCTGGCTCAGAGAGGCTGTACGGGTATGGACCCTGGCCTTGGGCCCCACCCTGACTGGACATCTGCTGGGCCTGAAATAAAGGGATCTCTCTTGAGTGAAGGCAACTAAGGCTTTGCTTTTAAAACAAAATGCATTCCTTAATCAAGTGGCCTTCTCCAAATGCACGCATTCAAACTCAGCCATCTTGAGCACCCACAAAAACTGTTCTACCAGAGTCTGTAGCATCACTTCAATTCCAGATTTAAAATTCAGTCAGTGACTGCCCATGCTAAAAAAGCTGGCTCCACCTTTCCCACCTGGATTCCAGTTTGCTGAGCACAGCAGGGCCTCTCCCAAAGAGCAGGGCAGAAGCTGTACTTACCACAGGTTTTGCTTGTAGTGAGGTCTGTGGAATGTTAAGCATCTGAGAAGGAACATATGGTGGCACTATCCCAGGCATACCAAACTGATTCGGTCTGGCTGCTGTATCGCAGGGGAGGAGGGGAAAAGAGAAGGGGAAAAAAACAAAAACGAATAAACCAAACACTCATGAAAACACTCAGTATTTGACACAAATGTTACCCTGTTTGTCCTTTTGCTTCTACGGTTTATTTATTCTTGTTCTGTTAGCATTACTGTTTTCTCCCATGTCTTTAAGTCAGCTTTATTCATTTCTGCCTTTCAATAAAAATACTTTGTAGCTTGTGAAATGTATTTTGTGTGTCTCACCTTCTTTCAGGTCTTTGTATCTCTCATTGATGCACATTCCCATTCTACCTGGGAATCAAAGGCAGCTTACAAGAAAAAAACCCCAAGAGATGTCATAGTGAAGACAACGCTGCCAACGTCATGCAGACACAGAATGCTGGCATTTTGTCATTCGAATATTTGACCTAGAGTAGCCTCTAAACCCTTCAACGCAGGTCTTTGGATGTAAATAAAGACACCCCACACCCTCAAAAAGAGCAGGAAAAATCTGTGTCAGTGTACCAGTATGGTAACTGAAGATCTTTAGAAAATTTCAGCTAAAATGACATTTTAGTGTTAAGACTGGGGCATGAGTAGGAAATCCTGTGATCACACATTTTAATTTTTAAGCCTTGAGAATAATCTGCAACACCGCAACAATGTGTGGCTGCAATTTGAGCAGGTTTGTTATGACATCAAGAAATCAAAGACTATAAAGGGATTTCTGAAACATGTCAGCAAGGCCACTGAGAAACAGCAAATATGTTTTAGTGACTAGAAATAGGACCCGTCCTCATGAAAGGGAGTGGACACCAGACTTGAGTTGTTCACAGCATCATTCTCTCAAGTGTCCCAATGCCAGAATGGATGCTGCAATAGCCAAGAAGAAAAGTAATCCAGGTCGTTCTCTTCTGGGGCAAGAACACCACCTCAGCACACATCCTACGAGAACCTTCTTCTGAAACCTCATCTTCAAGGGTCAATGAGAATTGCCAGAAGATATAAACGTTTTTGTAAGGTGCTGCCACCAATACCATTTCTGATTTAGGGTTATCCCAGGTGTTAGTTAGAACGAAAAGCCTGGTTGCTGTCACTACTTACCTAGGTAATGTGGTGGATGAAATGGCATAGGTTTATTAGTTGCTGAGTAATAAGCAACCGCTCTCTTAAACCGAGTAACTTTGTCATCTGTTCTAGACTAAAATAAAAAGAAAAAATCTGTCAGAAGAACATCCAGGTTCGTCACCTGCAGGTCAGCACAGGGCTGTACAGTAGTTAATGTACACCGTATCTCAGGATTAATGCCTAGGGACCCTCCAGGGCTGCAGCACTGCTCCAGTAAAAGAAATGTTATGTCAACCCACGTAAGGGTGAAGTTTAAACATTCAGTGTTCGTGTACAGCTGATTCTCAAAGGCAGTGACACAGCTAGGCTACAAACCCCTCTGGTCATCAAGAATTTAATGCACTGAGGGTAAACACAGTATTTTCACCCTCAGAAAGCATGGAACATGAAATTACGATAGCTGAGCCGCTGCAAATACCAACAGATTCCTATTATCGACTGATCAAATCACTATTTTACCAAGTGCAATTCTTCAACATAAATGTACAGCAAAATTGATTTGAAAAATGAAAACAAGACCATATTTGGCTTTATACTTTACCTGCGAATGCTGAAAAACATCTTTTGCTATGGCATCCAAATCAGTGGTGTCCTGAATGTTGCGGACGTAGTCGGCTACGGCTTTGATCACTACGTCACACGGCGGTAAAACTAACTGGTGAGCACGTACCTGCGCGGGCAAACACGGCAGCGTGAGCACACGGCTGAGCTCCCCGCTACTGACAGCATCTTCAACAAATCCCTGCTGCCACATCTACTCACTACTTTTGGGCCTTCCACTTTGTTTTTAAGACTTCACTTTAAATAATGACTTATACAATTGCAATATATTTTTGTATACATGTGAAACCTCGCCTCTGTGTAAATATCTGCTGATTCAGTATCAGCTCCAGCAACAAACAAGGTTAACAACGCTGATTCTCTTACTGCTCTCTAGTTGGACATTTCCTCCCGTACAAAATGCTTCATCTAACTCATCGTACACCACACTCTTCATCATACACTCACATATACATGCCGGCAAATATTTTGACACAGTTTGTTTTCTGAGTGTAAAGTGATAGCAGAATTGGTGAAAAAGACCCACTGGAAACCCTGGACTTCCACCTCAGCATTCGATTGGTTCCTCCTGAAAATAAATTATGACTTGGCCTATGATTAGGGGAATGGCTGCTCTCATGTTCCCTGTGTAATCCTACGTGGGGAACAGAAGCTTCAGGCCAAGGAACCGTCCTGGACCTCTGTAAAATTCCAGGCAGGGAGCAGTGCTGCCAGCTGGGTCTGAAGAACTCCTCAACCATCGGCAGCCTCTGCTCCCATCCCGAGTGCTGCACAGGCTCACAGGGCCAGGAATGAGGTCTCCAAACACGTGTCCTACATTCTAGAGGAAGCCTGAGCAATTTCTAAAAATTCTGGCTGGAACCTCTGCACAATTCTGAAGCACTCTGCCTGGGCCTATAGGGGCAGCGAGATTTTTGCTTTTAACATCTTTTGATCTGTCTGTTTGTAAAATTCAGTGATTCAAAACTTGAGAGATCACTATTATGATTTAACACTTCTATTTTTAAGATACAAAAAAATTTGAAAAATCTTTATGGGTCCTTACTGCGCTCTACACAGAGATCATACCTCACTAGGAAATACTGCAATCCAGTCTTGTCAGAAACATTTATGCAAAATTCTGATTAATACTTCATTAGTTTTATCTTTGAAAATTTAAAACCCCTACCACAACTCCTTTTCATTTTATACGGAGTCTACCATATGTGATTATTTTCTTCCCTGCCCTTATTTGATCTACTTATGATGCAATTTCTTACACTGCCCTCTTCTTATTTAGACCATGGAACTTTTGCCAGATTCCCATTTGTCTTAATTTCCTTCTCCTAATGTCTACTTTTTACAAATGTCAGGATATTTATTTTATATCTGGTCATTCTCTACCAGAGATGAGTTCTGTATTTTATAAGCCTAAATTGAACATAGAATGGTTAAGGGACCTTAAAGTCCATCCAGTTCCATCCCCTTCCACAGGCAGGGACACCTTCCACTGTCCCAGGCTGCTCCAAGCCCCTGGCCTTGGGCACTGCCAGGGATCCAGGGGCAGCCACAGCTGCTCTGGGCACCCTGTGCCAGGGCCTCCCCACCCTCACAGGGAGAAATTTCTTTCTAATAACTAACCTAAACCTGCCCTCTTTCAGGTTAAGACCACTCCCCCATGTTCTGTCACTCCATGCCCTTGTGAAAAGTGAACAGTTAAGAACAGTTCTCTTTAGTGTAGTCAGTGGCAGGGTAATTATTTCTATCTCAGATACTAAAATCTAAGTTCACACTAGTGTGCACTCTGAATATAGACAACAATACTAAATATAGATCACACTCGCATGTAAGCTTAGAGTCACAAATACTGATGACAGAATTTTGCCCACATTTTGCCAGAAGAAGGAAGAGATTTTCTTCTCCCTGGTAATCCAAGTCAGTTGCTGAACACCTCCCATTTTCCTTGTATGTGTAACAATTACCCATCTCTAAAGCAGCTGAATCATGCCGTGGCTGTGTCATGCTGGATGTGCTCTCTGCAGAGCCCTTGCAGAAACCCTGCACTGCTCCCTGAGTGCTCCTGCAACCTCCGTTTGGAAACACAGTGGGTGACAGGAGTAAGCAGCCTCCCGTTAATTTATGTGATCTCCATGACGGCAGCACTGAATAAACCACATACAGCTGGCATCGAGAGAAGACACCCCATCACTCTGGCACTAACTCTCAGCTTAGGCCCTGGAAGCATGAAGCCCAAGTGGGGCCTATCAAGGGCTCACTTTGAATATCACTCCCATTTAGCTGCCTATAAACAGCCTCAAGATCTCACTGGAGCATACTCTTAAATCCTGAAGTGAGGCCTTCTGAAAGTATGTTTTACAGATCTAGAGACATTTCACATATTTGTATTTTCTCTTCTTCTGTTTCAAAGACATCCAGTGCAGATGGGAGAACATCCCCAAAACTAAGAGTGTCATGACCTACTCTACACAGAAGTCTGAAATGAAAATGGTGAAATAAGATGTACTTTCCTGATATTAAAGAATAAAGTATCTTTCTATTCATTTCAGAACTTTCCAGAAATCCAAAACTGTAGATTCTGTACTGAATCATAAAGAATGTTTCCAATCCTGTGTGCATTAAAATACAAGCTAAGTCTTACTGCATGTTAGGGATAGGAAAAATTCAGACTTGCAGCAGAAGTTACAGAGCATGTGTTGGTGGCTCAAACTTACTTTTAGTGTCACACAAAGCATTTCAGAGCAAAAGCAGCAGCATGTTTTACCAATGTCTCATTAGGAGTTACTTTTTTCCCTTATCCTCTGGAGAAAAGTTTCAGACAAGCAACAACACAGAAAATCAATTTTGGAAGGCAAACATGGGGGTGGGTCCCACACACGCAGGCAATCAGGCTGGAGAGCTTACACCTGGGAAGGGACCAGATTCTTTGCCAGCTGTAAAAGGACTCCTTCAGTTTGTGACAGAGCACTGACAAAAATCACAAGTCACTTATTTGTGCACTCTGAAAAGACTGGGTGGGGAAAGGCCATGCATTCTATAGAGGTATTTGTCAAAATGAGAGGCAAGGTAATGTTACAAACACAGAAGAAACAAGATAAAAATGTCTTGGGTTTGACAAAGTAAACTTGCAAAAATGCTTTTTTGGAAGAGAACAGACAGAAGCACAACTCCACAGGACGATTAGGATAGTGTAGAAGGTACCTAAGCTACACCTGGGAAAAGCTGCCCAACTCTGGGAACACCCCAGCTGCCCACCCCTCTTCAAGAAGCAAAGCCTGTAGAGACTAATCAACTAATCATTTACTGCTGTGCCTGCTGGAAACAGATAATTGGTTCAATTTCGTTTTCAAACCATTAAAAAAGAGACCTCGAGCATTCAGTTGCTGTGAGACAACACACAGGGAGCATCTTTTTTCCGCTGGTGAGTGAAAAGGCTGAAGATACGAAGAGGAACAAGAATTATGTCAGAAAGCAAAGGAGAGAGCAGAAGCACAAGTCAAAGATGCGATACAGACAAACTTCACTGAGACCTGCGTGACAGCCCAGCACACTCCAAACCTGATGGCTGGGCTGCCGTCCAGAACTCCCTGACAAGCCACAGGGATGAGCCAACAGGAGCCTTCAGAAATTCTATAGCTGTAAAAGTGAAGCCTTGCACCTGGGCAGGAATAACCCCTGGCTACTCCCCAGGCTGGAGGGGTGCCAAAAGGGACCTGGGGCTGGAAGGCAGCAGCAGGCTGAACGGGAGCCAGCGGGGTGCTGTCCATATCCTGGGCTGTGCGGCAGGAGCACGGCTGGCAGGTCCAGGGATCCCACTCCTCAGTGCACAGCAGATCCACTCCAGAGCACCGCGTTCCGGCCGGGGCTCGAGCCACGTGTCCCAACAGTTGAGCTGGTTCTGAGAAGGCCATCCAGACTGTCAAAGAGTTGGGAGCAATTGCTCTGTAAAGAAGGGGCTGAGGGAACGGGGCTTATTCAGCGTGGCAAAGACAAGGCTGTGGAAATACAGCCTTCACTGCCCACAGAAAGGTAACTGAGCATGCAGAGCCAAGCTCTTCACAGCAGGGCATTGTGCAAGAGCAAAAGACACCAGACATAGCCTCAAACAAGAAGGGCTCAGACTGCACACAAGGCAAAGCATCTTCACTGTCAGGACCATCAAACCACAGGGCAGGCTGCCCAGACAGGCTGTGCAGTCTCCAACCTTGGAGATTTCCAAGACTAGTCTAGGCAATGCCCTGAGCAACCTGCTCTGACCTCAAGCTGACCACACTTTTCACAGGAGGCTGTACTAGATGACTTCCTGAGGCCCTTTCTGACCTGCATTAGATTGACCCTCAGCATCAAAATACCCCATGAACAACAAGGCACTTACTCGAAGTATATCTAAATAGTGTCACCTTTCATCTGAGCAGCAGCAAATTACCTAAGCACCTACTTCACATATTAGTGTCCCTCTGGCAAACACCCTCTGAAGCCAATAACCAGAGTAAGACAGGAATTTCCTAGAGAGATTCAGAGAAGGAGCCTAACCTGCATATTTTGGATTGCTTTCTAGAAGCATCCCTGCCTCTCCACTGAGATGGAACAACCAAGGAGATGGAGTTTCCCTGCATACTCTTATTTATAACGGGAGACTGCATTAAGCTTTGTTTCTAAGGTTACCTTGTGAATGAAGAGTCAGCACTTCGTCAGTGGTCTGTGCTCCCAAACAGGCACCAATTCCTTCCAGAGGTAAGAAACTGCCCTCCCAAACTCATTCTGACAATATCACACATTGATCTTGAAGCTCCATACTGTAACCAGTTTTTCCAGAACAAGAACCAAATTGTCTTTGTCTTAAAGATAAATCTCAAAGCGCATAAATAAAAAGCAGGATAATGCTGGTTTACAAACAAGGTCTAGAAATCAGATGATTTCTCAGGAAATTGATCGACTCTTCTTGTTTCAAACCCCTGATTTGGGTGCTCATTTCAGTGAACTCTGCTCTCAGGTAGGTGACAGGACTCAAGTGCAGGTCTGCACAGCTATTAGATGTTTCCACAGGGACATCTGGACAGGCGAGATCCTGACTCAGAACAGGTCACAGAGCCGGCTTTTGATTCTCTCTCTCTGTTGCAGCAACAGCAATTCATATATCTTCATTTAAATTTGGCCCTGGAATCTTCACAGTTCTGCTGAGCTGACGGTAATTGTTGGTGCCTCCCGAAAGGCTTTTCACCCAGCACACAGAGACGTTGTCCTGACTCTCGGGTTCATTTCAGTCCAGATGTTAAGTATGGATTTCTTCAGTCAGATTTTCCATTTTCCTCCCATCTTCCCTTTTCTACGCAGCTGCTCCTGGATGAACACCCCCCCAACACCCTCATTTAAAATAGAGGTAGGGGTTCCTCTGGTTTGCTTTTTTCCCCTCCCCATGGTGACTCCAGGGGAGACCCAGCAATTTCCACCAGCAAAGCTGGTAGTTTCTTTTCCAAGTTACCCTTTTCCACTGGTGAACTGGCAAAGCTTCTCTTGCAGGAAAAGTAATTACTATTTTGCTACAGCATAATAAAAGATTGAGAGAGAATGCAGGAAATAAATTGTATTTTATTAACTGCCACAGTTCTCCCTGAAAAGCAACAAATCCGGCCACTGGAACAGAATCTGTCAGCTCTGACGCTCAAGACCATACTGTTCTAAAGACAAAAGATTAAAATCTTTACACAATGAGAAAAAGCTTTCTGAATCCTGAGCTGAACGAGGTGTGGGATTAAAGCCCTTGGTTCCCGAGCACGGAGAATACTCAGTTGTGATTCTAAATAGACACAACAAAGCAAAATTTGTAAGCAAAGCCCAGGAAGGACATCCTGGGGAAACACAACAACTTCCCCCTGTTCCCAGTTTTCATGAGGGCTTGTGCTTTTTGGGACTGTTCTGAAACTACTCCTTGCTATCAGCCTTGTGGTTAATGTCAATGTTTTTTAGGGTTTTTTAAGCATTCGTAAAATTGACAAGTAATATTGCTTTGTGCAGATCTACGCTGAAGAGGTCCCTACAGAGAGCTGTGGCGACATCACTGACATACTAGCATGTCAATGAAATTAAACTCAATTAATGAGCTCCTGAAACAAGTTATCATTTCAAACCACGAGCACTGTGAAATGAAAGCTGAAACAAACAGGCAGTTGTTCCATTACCAGTAACTAAGGAAGACTGGTTTGCTGCAGACGTGTCCTTCCCACCTGACAGCACTGGCAGGCAGGAGACAGAGGTGCTGTGCTCAGTTTGGGGCCGTGCTGAAACTGAACAAATGGCCAGCAAGCTGCCATGAAATTCAACAATTACTCAGTCAGGGCACTCATCTGGGGCTCTGCACTGACAACAGCGCAGCAGTCCTCACGGAACCTTTAACAGCCAAACGGGAACGGCTTTCATATCTAATTACACTGGCCAACAGATAAAATCCATCAGGGAGGACTGCCTAGGGCAGGCCAGGATGCTGTGAGGGCACACGTTTCACTTCCTTGCCAGCTACAAAGCCCAGTTGGCGTTGCCATTGAACGTGTACATCTAGAAGCAAAGATGACAAATATCTAATTTTCATTTAAGTAATTCAGTACAAATTTAGAGGGCTTTCCAGGAGGTCTAGGTGTCTGAAGTCATAATCTGACCTGACTGACAAACAAGTCTACTCAGTCTAGCCCACAGAAAAGAATCACCAGAAAGTTTATCAACCACTTGGCAAGAAGCCCTACATTTTAACCTTTTTCATAAAAAATGAAAATACAGGCACACTCACTCATTTTTTCACCTCAAATTTTACAAGGAAGTAGGCAAACATGCATGCAGGTTTTGTTTTGCCACTGGAATGTGCTGACACTTACCTTTCTAAACACCAGAGCGGCAGCAAAATAGAGGATGAGTGTAACATCAAATGTCACAGCTGTTCACTAAGCAATGCATGTGCAAGCCCTAAAAATTCTGCTGAAAATCTGGAATCTGGTTTTAAATTCTACCTTTGGCAAAACAAGTTTTCAAGGCTTAATAAACTTTCAGAACAGAAGGGGAAAAAAACCCACCTATTTTTGCTGCAGAGATAACAAAACAGTCTGACAGAATTTACAAAAAGCAGATTATTTGCTGCGTGGCACACCTTAGGAGAAAGGCAAACAGATATATCTGCTGTGGCAGAGAGAAAGGTCACTATGATCCCATTCTCTGATGTGTCCAGTTTCCCTTTTATAGCCGTCTACTTGGCAGATGCACGAGGCAAGTGTGATGAAGCAGCAGAACACACACACTGTAAACTAAGAGCATCAGGCAAGTTACTTGTCTCAACCCCCCCCAAAGCTACCAAAGGCCACTTTAGCTTTCTCGTGCAATCTGTTCTCCAGCATATTTACACTTTAAATACCAAAAACGGACTATTACACACAAACTCAGAGCAGCAGAAAATAAAACAAGATGGTAGGAAGATATACAGCTCATTATTTTTGATAGCTGAAGAACATGACTAAACAAAAAGCTCTCCTCCTCAAGAAAGAGGAGAGCAAGAAGCTGCATTCTCCAAGCCAAACCACACTGGAGCTCTGGCTCGTGCAGCTGAAGGGCACTGAGGGGGATCACGCAGGCTAAGTTTAGCCTTGTAAGGCCAGTGACCCCAGATATCCTCTGCAGCCAGGGACTGGGACACCTGAGGGTGACAGAGCACAAGGACCTCGCAGAGCTGCTCTCAATTAACCTATCACATTGCTCTTGTTAACCAGTAGCATTGATTTTAGCTTAATTTCTCCTAGTTATATTAAATTTGTACCTTAAGTGAAGCTAGTGGATGTTCTGGACCAAGTAAACTCCAATGAAAGGAAGCCAAATCTTCATCAGGTAGAATATGATTACCTGGAACATAATGCAGAACTCATTTAAGCACACTGTGAAACGTTACACACGGTTTCTACATACAGCAAACAAATCTGCAATCAGCCCTCAACTCCCGATCAAGAGGATTAACAGATTAAACTTGCAGATAGCTTTTTGTTACTCCAGAAAAACCTAATTAGCATGCTGCTGCTGCAGGAAGAGCCACTTCATGTGTGCGAGGAGCACTCTCCCATGAAACCAGCTCACCCACAGCAGCGACGGAGACGGAGCCAGGCACTGCACGGGGCCCACCTCAAGCCAGTGTGTCCCGTTAGGGAATCCTCAACGGACTCCACAGCGCAGGTGCAGCAGAGCAGGAACACGTTCCGTGGCTCCCTGACACATGCTGGTGAGCCCCTTCTGTATCCCAGCACGTGCCGTTACTGCTCCACGTGGGAGCTGCCTCTGGAATCTGTGCTCTGCTCCACTGTGCGGCACAGGTCACAGCAAGGCACCAGCCAGGGTCACCTAACCCCCAGGAGCGCCAGCAGCTCCAGAGACACTTAGCAGGCTCCCAGTTTATGAAGTTTCTTTTGCTGATCTGACCAGGTCAGATGGGACCTTGGGCTGGCAGCAGGGGAAGAACTGGGAAACTATTTTGTTGTTTCCATGGCCAGAGATAGAGACTGTATTTACCACACTGTCCATACCTAATGGAAGATCACCTACACTGGGGGTTTTTTTCCCCAAAGCACATCACACTCAAAAAAAATTCTTACTAGGAAACATTTCAAACATTTGTATTAATCAAAGACATAACTCATCAACGTCTGATGGAGTTCAGTGACTGTGGATCCAAACTTTACAAAGAGCTAAACAGAATGTTTTAACACAATTCTGGCAGAAAACTTCAGGATATATTCAACACCTGGTTTTATAGAGCAGCAGCTTATTAGTGAATGCACTGTTCATAAAGAGTATGACAAGATTCTCTGAATATTACAACAACTGTTTTCTTTCTTGGTATTTTGCTTGTAAAATCATCTAGTTTGCTCTTAATGCTCTTTAACCTGTGAAAGCCAGGAAAGCTGTCCCCTGCCTGGTGACAAGCAGATGCCTTCTCAGAGTGGGAAGTCTTTGTGTCCAATCAATACTTCACCCACTAACGAGATCTCCAGCAAGGAGATGTTATCATTTTTTTTCATTAGGAGCTAAACTTTCACGTCACATCAGAAAGATTCAACAAGTTTGCATGTAACAGCCACACTCACTAATCTGGTCAAGGTAATATTAGACAGTCTTTCTAACACAGGTCTGTAAAAATCTACTGTAGCCAGAGCTGCACAGCTCTGTGATTAACTGACAATCACCCCTGCAGATGCTACCTTTTAAAATAGTCAGGGCTTCTCTCCCTTCCACCAAAACCTCAATTTTATTTGGTCTCCATCTGTCACTGCAGTTAATTCCGTCCCCCAGAACACACAAAAGGCAGTGCTCGATCAATTCTCACCATGTACACTGAAGTGCAGCAGTGTCTTTTGTGGTCCAATTAAGAAGCGATGCCTGTACTCACCTTATGTAGTTCTAAAATTTTACTGAGGAGCAGAACAGGATTCCATAACTAAACATGTTACAGAGTGCTGTCACAGTGGGAAAGAGATCAGTGTTACATAAGCAACCTCTATTTCTTGACCTGGCTGAACAACCTCAACATATATTGATTTTTCCCATTTTAATGGCTTATTTTAGTGTATGCCTTAGGTTTTTTTTTAAAGCAATTAGATACTAATTGAAGCCACTGCCCTTTCTAAAGAGTTCACTGAATTAGAGCCCTATATCTCACACTGGGTTTGTTTTTCTACTTGCTGAAGCTTGGGCTGCTTTTCTTTTTAAAAATTATTCTGAAGTACTTGAGTCAAAAGTTACAAAATAACCCAAATCGACTCCCTGTTTACATCAGCAGCAAGGAGAACTGAAGTCTTTAAGAGCACGCTCGGAGGATGCAGTATCCAGGCCACATGCCAAAGATACCCTTTATATTGTAATGCTACAACTATAAACTCCTTCTGGATAAAAAGCTGTAAGAAGGAAAAAAAACTGTAAACCAAGCCAGCCAACCACAGGGTACACAGAGCCTCATCTGAAAGCAATCTTTAGAAGTTTGCCTCGCTGATACAGTCAGAAAAACATTTTGAAGGAATATTTCAATAGAGGCTTTATCCCTGAACAGAACTCAATCCCAATCACTTGCCGTTGAGAACAATTTTTTAACTGCCCAGTTTAGTGCCATTCCTCAGGCTTCTCCAACTGCTCAATGTGAGACTGAAACTTTGAGGATGATTTTCCTCTTTCAGCATTCCCCAAATTGATTCTTGGAGTTGATGACAAGAAAGAATCTGAATACAAAGAAACTTTAGTTTTCCAGAGACAGGGAAACACATCTGCAGCCCTAAAGCTGAATATGGATATCACAGCTATTGTGATAGTTGGGGCCTTCTGGAACTGCAAACATTAAACCAGCAGCTTAACTGTAATTACTTCAGAATACATGATTTTATTCCCACACAAAGTACCAGCATGGGGAGTTATACTGCTGTACCCAGAAAAAATTCACGTGCCTTCCCATGTCATCAAATGCTCACTCATTCCTTCCCATTGTGCTTTTCTTTATTCTACGTAACAGGATCAACGAAGACCGAAAGAGGCCACAGGAGCAAGGGCAGAATAACCTGTGAAGCCAGACAAGCCCCAGATATTCAACAAAAATATCAAAACTTAGATTAGAAAATGAGCCACCCTAATTTAAACACATTCCATGCTATACATAACTATATGCATATAGGCACTTAGTATTCTATTTAAAAAAAAAAAAAGAAGTTACTATATTACCAAGGTTGCAAAAGTTAAAACATGTTGCCAGTACTTTAAGCCAAACTGTATCTGTTTGTTGTCAGCTTATATAATCACTTTCTATCCCAAATACCTAGGGTTCCTAAAATTCACTCATACAAAAATAACACAAAAGCCCCAAGCACAGCAAGATCTCTGGAGTATCTTCTGCTCTAACCCTGACTTCCATGAACTTTATTCTGCTTACTCATACTGAATACACACACACAAGAAATGCAAAGGAATACTCGGAACTAAACTTGTAGCTGACCTGGGGGTTTTTAACCTTTGCACCAATTTGAGGGGGAGGGCGGAAAGCCACCAGATCTCTCTAGAGTAATCATGCGAAATTACCTCAAATTTCTTTCTCCTAAGAACACACTGAAAAATAGTTGGTCATGAAAGACAGCAGGAGAGAAAAATAACCAAGAGCTTCTTGCATAAAACTGCAAAGCCTTCAGAAACTTTATCAGAACTTTTCTCACCTACTGTTTGATATAAGCAAGCAAAGTCTCAGCAGGCCGTGCAGCTGGAATTGTGTGGCGACTTAAAGCCACCCTTCCCACCAAGTCCATGAAGCGTATCTGCAACTGGGAAACTGATTTTCCAGCAGTAATTCTTACTCACTGAACTGGCATGCCCCAGCTTATTTATAGACTCCAAAACAAAGCCAAGCAATAGTAGTCTGTCATGCAATTCCTGCAATGGCAGCTCGGCCAACCCTCTGCCTTCCCTCCCCACACCTGTGCAGGCAGGAAAAGCACACGCTGACAAAAAGCAACTCCAACTAGTCAAATGCTTGTGGCTTTCTACTGCAAGATCCATTGGTTCTTTCCTTCTTAACATGGAAGGTGCCTTCCTGGACTGGGAACAATATTAAAGACCGCTAAAATACTAGCATTTAAAACAGTAACACAAAGCCTCTCTCATTCAGAGCTTTCAAAGAAGTTTTCTTCCTCTATCATGTACCCATAACTGAAACAGAGTGAGCGAGAAACTGAAAAGAAAATCCAGTTTTCTTAATTTGTTTGCACAGCATGACAAGATCGAGAACATGGCTGCTCCCAAAAAGCAGTTAGAATGCTGCTCTAAATAAATCTTATTCATTGGAGTCAACTTTGTCAGTAATTAATTCACTCCTCTGTCTGAGAGAGTATGACAGTTATTCTCTATCACTGCTATGGAAATAGAGTGTGTTAAAAGTGTCCCATTTAAGCAGAAATGTGAAACTGGAGACATTCCCTCCTATGCTGCTGAGTATGAGAAGCTCATGAGAGTGAGAAGCAAGAGTGCTAAGGAAGTATACAGACAAAAACCAGTGGAATGGTGCAATGCTGGTCACTTGGGCTCTCAGAAATGCCGAGTTTCACCCAATTATACTGTTCAATATATTTCTGTCGCAGCTGACGCGCTGCCATATTTGTCCAATACTCATTTCAGAGGGGGGAAAAAGCCCCAGCAAACCAAGCACCTTCACTCCATAGGTGTTATTTTTAGGCAGAACTCAGGACAAAAGCATACTTCCAGTCTGGAAAGTTTACCATTGAAACCAGACCTCATACTATACAGGACCCAAACTAGAGCCACAAGTGTCCTGATTCCCCCCACCCACAGAGAACGTTCTGGCTAAGCAGAGCTCTGCCGAATCCCTGCTTTCAACTCTTCTTTCTAGACAGCCACAATTTGCATTGCTCGAAGGTTTCTACAAACTGGGCATGTCTGACCTCAAACACACATCCAGTCCACCTCACACAGCAGGAATGTCTGGAACAAAGTGATGCCTTTCCCCAGGTGCTTTGTCAAATTACACACACATTATTTTAAAACAGTTAATAGAAACTGAAATTGTAAGGCTGACTAGCAGCATCTTCACTTACCTAAAAGAGCAGCAAAAATAGGAAAGCGATTTGGATTCAGGTCCAGTTGCTTGGCAACTTCATGCATTAGGTATTGGCTTGTTGTGAGGCTTTTCCCATTCCGGCTCAGTTTTAGGGCATGGGCACTGAAATAGTAAGGGATGTTGCACAATGCATAATCGGAGTCATATGCAACCAAACCATGGAAACCTTTTTCTCTGCAGAAAGCAATTACTTCTTGATGATGATCCTCAATGCTCTGTGCAACCTATAGTGGAAGACAGAGCAATTAGCTCCAGTGTAAATGGCAGCACTGATTTATCACAACTACTATGATACAGTGGGTCTTTCTGAAACCATACATGTGCATTTAAAACACTCGAGATATTTTTAAAGTAATTTAAAAAATCCAGTGACGCAGCACATACAGACAGGACGTAAGGAGCACTCGGAAGCACAGCGCACGCTTCTGGAAGCCTGCACGCTGCAGTGGCATTCTGTACCAGTGAACTCATCTGAAAAAACTGTTCATTACCAGAAACACTTGAACTCCGAAGACATTACTGTTCCAGCATCTGTACCAGCTCATGGAGAAAGCCTTGGGACTGTGGGTACTCCAGCAGCTCAGCACACCAAGATGCCCCCCGTGACCAAGCAAACCCAGGATACCTTTTAAAGTTTTTTGGCCCTCTTGAAAACGGGCCAAACACAACCCCAGATGAACAGAGAGAACTTTGTTGACCTTCCAAATGCAAACCTTGCTGTATGTAAGCCAACTTTTTCCCCCTTTCCACCTTCAGCCTACCCCTTCATGCAAAACTGTATCTGATGGCGCAAACTGCTTTGAGTTTATAGCCCAAACTTCACCTCTCCACTCCTGTTGCCTAGCAAAGCACATATTTTAGGCTACAGAAATCAGATGACTCGAACAGACATGTGCAGGGATACATGGGCCAATTCCTAACGTTGGAAATATAAAAGGAACCCTTTCCAATCAAGAAGCTCATGCTGAAGGTCCCATGAGGACAGATCAGTACCTACAGCCCTGCATTCCAGCACACCTTCAGGAACTGCTACAACTACAGTGTGTGTACGAGCACACCCAACTGCAGCCAGCTGAGGGCTTTGGGTCCCTAATGCTTCTCCCATCCACAGACATAACACACATTCAGTGCTCCAGAAATCCCCTTGGAAGCTGGGTGTTGGTATAACCCACCCTCACAGAGTATTCCATGTTAACAACAATGTAGATAGCAAGCTATCCCAAAATAGACTAGTACAAAACTATTAGCTTCAGTCTCCACAGCACGCATGAATAACTACAGCCTTAGTGCCAGCAAGGCTATTTATTTCCTCTGCAGAACAGGAGAGAAGGTCCCAAACTCCGCAGCCCGTTCCACCAGCCCTGGCAGCCACCCACAGCGAGTTTACAGTGACCCTTTCTCTTCTACTCACGCCTTGCACTTGCTGAACCTGATGCTGAACTACACTATTCCAGAGAGGTATGTCCAATTTTACTTCTCCCGTGCACCTTCGCGAGATGTTCCCTTTCAAGTCAAATCCTGAGCAGCAGAACAACCAGCACCTCACTTTTCCTGCAACCAAACACCAGTTCACTAAGCTCTCCCTACTCCTAATCCTACCACCCTGTAGCCTTCGGAAAATGTGACTTCTTCAGGAACTTCCTCGATGGACTGTTTTTGAAATTTACTTTGTTTGTGAGAAGAACACACGTAGTCATTTTTCTCACAATGATGCTGTCCTCTAGCATAAGGTGTGGGAGAAACCATAAACATTTCTGGAAAAATTTAAAGACATCAGACTTACATAGCTCCTAACTAAAGGAAGGCAACTTAGGCTTCACCCCACCCCCACCCACCAGTCTTCACAGGTTTTAAATTAGAAAAATCCCTCTGATGTTTTTTAATTAAGGGTAGATAGATTTAAATTATGTCCATATATCTAAACCCAACCTCTCTGCATGCACAACAAGCAGCTCTGATCTATAAAAAACCAAGTGAGAACTCCTTCTGCAGCACTAGGTGTGACATGGGTGTGCAGATAACGCAAAAGGAAGCTCGGGTGTGCAGCTCCTCTGATTTCCTATGAGCTATTTCCTCTACCTCCACAGCCTCCAGTTCCCTCCCCATTTTATGGAGCTCTCTAGCCCAGCACGAAGCTGCTGTGTGGTCAGGGAATACCAGAATCCATGTTCAAATAACTGAACCATCACGGGGAAAAGAGCTGTATTTACCAAAGCACAGTTAACCCACATATAAAACTCCAACAAGATGAGAGAGTCAGAGGAATATCTCATGGCTCTCACAAATGCAGAGGTACGCAGGAACATGCAGGCTTCAAAACCAACTCGGGGAGAAGGGACGTGGTGGAAATCACAGCCAGGAGTTTGGAATATTTTCAAGCCTAAATCTTGTGTAAACATTAATGGTGCTGGCTCAGAAAGAGAGAATCCTGCCTGAATAAATACACACGAGCACCTTTAGATACTGAGAACAAAACAGTCTCCCCAAAGTATGAGAGTTGTTAAGAACTCCACTGCCTACATATTTAAATTTCAGCAAACCTACTTCACATAAAGTTTCTTTTAAGAATTATTCCCCCCAAACTGAAAAACACCAGGTCACAACGAAACTAAGAACCTGCAGGATATTTGTTATAACCTGGAGGGACCTGTTATTTTTACATCCTGCTGAAACCATCTGTGAGTGATTTATAATTGTTCTGGATAGAAGACATTACTCTTTTTCTCCTCTCTAATTACCAAAATAGATTAAATTCAAAGCCAGTTCCGAGCTTCACACAGAAACCTACTCCAGACTCAAATGTTCCTAAAAATATGAAAATCAATTTCATATTTAAAGTCAATCAGTATTCTTAAACCCAACTGCTCCAAACAAAGTGAGAAAACACTACAGTTTAACAACTGTCTTATGCATATGTAGATTTTGAAAATCACCTATACATGTAAATAAAAATCACACCTTCAAGATGCATTTCCTCTGTGCCCATCAGGAGGGCTACACCAAAGTGAGAGCGAGAATAAAACTGAAGGAAGGTTTAGAGAAAAAAGATATATGTAACAAAGCAGATTTAAAAAGATAATGAATCATGTAAGAGAAAAAGAAAAGCAGAGAAGAAAAGTGCTTTAAGCTCAGCAGTATCTTTGCTGTGTATTATGCATGCGACCACTATAACCATGAAATATCCTTGTTAACCTGAAAATGAATCCATTAAAACTAGATTTACCCACAGAGTTTCTTGACAACTGAAAAAAAATGAGGCATCAAACAGAAATTGGTGATATCCCTCCCATCCCAGGACAGCTGAGCAGTGCAGAGAACCAGCGCAGTTGGGACACGCGTGGCTCAGGGGTGTGCACAGCCATAACCTCTCCCCCCACAGCCCTCGGTATCTGCTCGTGAGCTGCCAGCCCCCAGGGCTAACCTGACACACACAAATAAATATACACCTCCCAAACCTTCTCCGGCCAAGCTGGGAGGATGTTGTATTTACTGAGATTTTGCAAGTTTGGGGTACTTTTTAATGACGGAAAAGGGACTCAGTATGAGCGTGCTCACACTCCTGTAACTGCTTCCAGAGATTAGGAATGAGGCCTGTCACCAAGAAACCATAAAGGAGCTAATGCTGCAGCCGCACTGGAAAGTAAACAAAATGCTACAGGTGGTACCGCTGTCAAATGCAGCAACTTGGTTCGGATGTGATGCACCTGAGCCAGGTCTGAGACAGAAAATGTTTAACAAACTAACAGCCAGTTCAACATGCTACAAAACCATTGCAAGCACCAAATTCCCCCTGATATCAAAGCAGCTGCCTTCCTGTTGGGTACTATGGATTTCCATGTTGCATTAAGCCAAGTCTCTACTTTAATACACTGAAAGGAAAAAACATTCTTATTTTACCCCATTCATTGCTTTCACGAATGATCTCTAAATCTCAGTAACAAATGAGGAAGATGTATAATGCACCCACAAACAGATCAAGGTAAGGACCTTCACTGCAAGGGCCCTAAAACTTTTTGCTGAAAGAACAAAAGTATTTCCTAGCTACAGAAAGTCCCCAAAAGTTCAAATAACAGGATGTTTTTGCTATCATGCAAATTCCCACCATCAAAAAACATAACACCATTTGGCTTCTACACTGACCAGGAAAACATGCGACTGCAGCAGACACGGCTACAACCTCCTCACTTCAACCAAGGCCGAGCCCAAGGCATCGCGTTTGGCAGAGCTGAACGTGCCCTGCAAGAACGAGCTTCGCCTCCGCTTCCAGTTCATTCCACACGTGCTTTGCCCGGCGCAGCGGCCCCGGCCTGGTGACCCAATCCCCGCCGCGGCCGGGGCCACCGCAGGGTGGGACTTCCACTGCCGAGCAGGCTGAGCTCGGCATGGCTGCGCTCCAGCTCGGTGCTCCTCCACGGATGGGCCTGGCCCGGCGAGCAGGGAGCTAAGAGGGAGCAACAGCGATTCCCGCCCTGTTGGCAGAACTAGGAGAAACTTCACCCAAAGTCACCTCTGGGGTGAGCTCCTCGGAGAGAGGCATCTGTACCCCAGGGCTGCAGCCCAGCCAGAATGTTTCTAATCCGCCGAAAGGCCAAATAACATTAAGCTGCTGCTAGCGATCGAGCAATTCCGAAGGTTACATAATATTTTTCTACACACAAAAGTAATTTAAGATAATAAAGCCTACGAGTATGTGCTTCCCTCCTGCTGCTCTTCCCTCCCCAGCGGGAAGGTGAGCAGGCAACTCCTAAAACTGCAGCTTCATCCCCGGGCTTGTTTTTCCAGCGTCTTGTGTTTCAATATACACAATCGCTCAGCTGAACAGAAACCATCGTAAATCAGGAACGCCGTGTGGAGAGATGCGACGTGGTCATATCCTGCAACCTTTGAAATCGTGGCCTTCGAGCGCAAGATGGCCATGGAGCCCGGCTCCGACATGAAGGGCTGTTTGCGGGGCCGGAAAACTGAGGCTGCCCCTTAAAATAAGGAGTTTAAAAGAAGGACTGTCAACTTGGCACTGCTGATTGCACAAACCAGAAAGTGTTGCTGTTATGGAGTAAGGAGCCAGTTATTCTACGACTGGTTTTAAAAGCTTGTCGGTACTGAGAAAACGCTGAGCAAAACACGAAAACCTCCATAAAGCCAAAAGTGGCACCCCCGTGTTTTTTGCAGCGAGCCATTTCCCCTCCAGCCCAAGTTTAAACACCTCGCCTCAGCCAGGAACTTGTTGCAGATCCATCCTGCGCGAGAACTAAACTGATTAATTATTTTTTCCTCCCCTCAGTAATTAATTACAGAGATGCTTTTCGCCCACCCGCTCTCCCCTGCGGTACCACAGCCCACAAGGCAAGAAGGGACATTTTGAGTCAACGGAGCGAAAGAACATGGAGGCAGAAGCCGCCCTGCTGCCGGGCCGGGCCATGGGCGCTGCCGGTCGCCCCGCCAAGGCCTCCCGGCCTCCGGCCCTGGCGGGGCGGCGGGCAGCGCCATGTAAATAAGCCAAAATCCCCCGGGGATTGAGGCCGCCGAAAGTTGTGCCGCCCCCGCGGGTCTGGGCGACATTTTGAGGCGCTGAGGGGAGCGGCTGAGGGTGCCCTCCCTCCCCCCGCGGGCAGCCCCCGCTGCCATCTTGGAGCCGGGAGGGAGCGGCGGGGAGGGGGCGCCGGGACCCCCGGGCGGGGGGGACCCCGGGCTCCTCCTCACCTTGATGTGGAAGCGGATGAGGGCCAGGCGGATGCAGTGCGCCATGCAGACGGGCGGCAGGAACCAGACCTTGGGCGGCGGGGTGCCCTTGTTCTGGACGTGGCTGACGATCTGCTGCGCCGTCTGGCGCTCGTTGCCCTGGCGCTTCACCCACTCGTGCAGCCGGGCCTTCTCCAGGGCGCCGTTGAAGAAGACGAAAAGCTCGATGTTCCCGTTGAAGCAGGCCTTGGCCAGGGCCGCCAGGTAGCCCAGCATGTGGTTCCACTGCCCGCCGCTCACCCAGTCCGTGTAGAAGCCGCCGTAGAGCCGGTGCAGGCAGTTGTCGGCGTCGATGAGGAGGCGCAGCGGGGTCTGGGGGGGCCGCTGGCGGCCCCCACCCACGAGGCTGCCCCGCGCCAGCTTCTGCAGCTCGACGGGCACCACGGCGCTGGGGCAGTGCTTCTCGATGTAGTCCTGGAATCCCTGCACTCCCATGGTGAGGACCGGGCGGCGGCGGTGGGCGGGCGAGCGGGGGCCCGGCGGCGGCGGCGGCGGCAGCAGCGAGGTCTGGGC
>VZTA01026180.1:237809-295792 GCA_013398855.1 Mohoua ochrocephala
GTCCTGTCCCTGTCCCAGGGAGCAGAGATCGGAGCTGCCCCTGCGCTGCCCCTCGGGAGGAGCTGCAGCCCCCGGTGAGGTCTGACCTCAGCCTTCCCTTCTCCAGCTGAGCAAACCGAGTGCCCTCAGCCACTCTTTGTACGGCCCCTCCAGACCCTTCACCATCTTCACAGCCCTGCTTTGGACACTCTCCAACAGCTTTAGATCTTTCTTGTAATGTGGCACCTGAAACTGCACACAAGACTTGAGGTGAGGCCACACCAGCACAGAATAGAGAGAGAGACAATCACCTCCCTCAATGATTTTGGCGGCCTTTTCACCTTAGACATGCTTAGAGTGGCAACTGCTTGCATCTTGAGACCTGCCGTTCACAGGGCAGCCGAACTGTTGCCATAACTGGTAAATGAGCATAAGTATCAACTATAAGGGAAGAAACCCATAACTGAGCATAAGTATCAACTACTGGAAGGAACCTGCTCTTCACTGCACAGGCAATGAGGAATTATCTTTCTTCTGGTTTTACCAGATGAAATTATTTTTACAAAGGCTGAGGTGAGGACTGTGCCCAAGCTTCAGAGGTTGCCTGCAAGTATTATTGCAATAATACCACAGCACCTGAGCAGCTCTCTGCTGTCCAGGTGTTGGAAAACTACAGGAAATGTGGAGCTGCTGATGCTGTATGTTCACATTAATATTTTATTAATGAGGAAAAGCATATTGTTAATGAGATTTCAGTCAGGCTGGATTGGCACCCACAGTAAATATTCCCAGCAGGGAGTAGCAGTTGCAGCAGGAGTGGGCCGGCTCGCTCCCAGGCAGTGAGTGCCATGGATGTGTGTGTCTGAGCCCAACTGGTGCAGCATCAGGATGATGCAATAAAGAATACTGAAAAAACTGTAGAAGTAATCAATGACAAGTGCATGTTTCTTCTTAGAAATCTGTTTTTGCAGTAATCTGAGAGTGTGGTTTCCTAAGTAAATAGTCTGGTCTCTTTCCGAACTACTTTTCCCTTAGAATTCTTGGATTACCCTATAAGAATATAGATACGTTATAATAACATCGAAATCATAAAACCATTTAGAACACTTTGAGGAGCACACAAAACGTGGCAGCAGGACAATAGTGCTAATAGAAGGAAAGTGGATTAAGGAGGAAGAACTTCAGAATTCCAAATATCCCGAAAATCATGAAAATTTGGTCAGAATAACAAGTACTGCCATACATGAGGTGCCTAAAAGGCAGGTTATCAGACAGCCCTGCATGTATTCAATGCTCCAACAGTGCAAAGCTTGATCACAAACAAGCCATTCTCTAAGTGGCCTGGTGAGCAATAACTGAGTCAAGAAGAATTCATTTCTTTTTGTTCATTGTCTCACAGGGTCTTTAGTTCAATACTCTTAGGAATGGCAAATCATCTGTAAATTAAAGATGATAAATTTGCTTGTGGTTTTTTCTGTTTTGTTGTTTAGGAAGGAAACTAGTCCAGAGCACATGCCACCAGGAGCCTGGCTGTCAGCATCCCTGGAGTCAGGGAGGCGCAGCAGAACTGAGCGCTGCCCGGCCACAAACACAACCCTCCCTCCTCAAAGAAAAGAAAAGAGAGAGAGGAAAAGCTCAAGGGGAAACAAGGTGCTTCCAGAACTTATTTAATACAAACTAAAAGTTTGGCCAGACAAGAAGACAATGGAAAATAAGTTAAATTTATGGAAAACAAAATTACTCTGGAAAGCAGGTAGATTAAGCTAGACTTAAAGAGCAATTAATCAAAGACACAAGACAAACAAGGTGTATTTTCACCAACCAGCAGCAGAAAGCCTGCAGGATTCATCAATCTTCTTCCTCAGCACCGAGACACAACGTGTTCCACTGTTCCCAGATGTTGGCTGTGTAAAGGAAGGGTTAATAGCGGTTGGTATTAAAGTCAGTGACTCATTATCCAACCTGAACAGAAGAGAATTAGGAGTGGCTCCCTCAAAGGAAGGAACTGAACAGTCATTAGGAAGAACTAACGAATAACCATGTCAGAGCAAGAACAGAGATGAATGTTATCAGTTCAGTCTTGGTTCCTCTGTTAACGAAAGTCAGTCCCACAGCGAGAGGAACACGGACACAGGCTGTGGAACAGACTGGCCACTGTGGCTTGAAAGATCCATCTGCCTGGGAGTAATAGATACTTATGTTATCCAAGGGAAACACTTGTTTGACGTGATTTCCCTTCATATTTCTCCTCTTTTCTCAGCCTGGTGTGTCTTGCTGTGGAGCTGCTGCCCCAGCACTTCCCAGCTCTTTCTGCTGTAGAAGAGTTCCCAGCCTTCACCTCACTGCCAGGTCTGCAAGTAGCCACGGGCTCACCCTGTGGGCAGGGTGCTTTTCTGCATTGCTCCTTCTGTGCTCGCAGTTCTAGGCATGCCTGTCACTTAGTCAAAGAAAGTTGCAAAAATAAAAGAAATGGAAGAAAAATTGTTGAGGTTTAAAAAAGTATTGGGGATAAAATTTGTCACTTGTTGCAATCTTGCTCTGATTTTGTATCATCGTATTTGCTACCATGTGTGACATCCCTCTCATCTCTTATGGTGCTGCAATTAAACTATATACCACCACACAAAATTTATAGAAGGAGATTTCCCGTGTTCAGGTATCTCCACAAAATATCAACAAACACCATCTTGCTTGAGCATACAATAACTTTTTTCAAATATCTATGATACTTCAGCTGGAACATTTTCCTCTTAGGACGAAGATGTGCATGTGGAAGGCATATCCCTGGGTTGTTTAAAACACTTATCGGTCTCTCCATCAGCATCAGCTCTCTAGGGACTTTGAGTCTATTTCTGGAACTTCTCCTTTTTTCAGCTTTCTGCAAGACGTAAGATTGCAGAAGTCCATAGGTGATTGCTCAGCTTAAACACATTTATTGCTAACAGCTGCTTTTTTTCTAAGAAATAATAGGATTCTTTTAGCAACAGCTTGGTGATATCAACTCTCATGGCTTCTTTTGTAAAACTTTCTCTTTGCAAAGCAGACTTTGCTGAAATGGTTAGTTTCAGCTGATCTGCCCTCGCCCAATAAGCATTCCTCTGCTCTAACATTTCAATTTAATTTAAAATTCAGTTTCTGCTATAACTTCCACCATAACAATAAAACCATGAGGAACTTTTTTCTCTGATACCTGGTGAGTACAGCTGACACCTTCTGGCTGGGATCAGCCCTTTTTTGTGGAAGCATGGAGCTTCTGCAGGTACTGGAGCTGGGGAGTGGACTATTCCTCTGCTTTCTCACTGACTGCAATGAACTTTGGTGATTGTTTTGCAGCATCTTCATTTGCTTCTCTGTTCTGCTCTGCTGTTGGCTGTGTAGAATTTGTGCCCTTCTCAAGCTGTCCATCTCTTCCAGCTTAAGCCCCTGGTTTAACTCTGAGGACTTTTCAGCAGAGGCTGTAAGACGTGCACAAGGTCTTGTAAGATCATCGAGTCCGACCGTTGATTACCAAATCCATCACTAAACCGTGTCCCTAGGTGCCACAGCTACATGTTTTTTGAACCCTTCCGGGGTTGTTGACTCCACCACTTCCTCGGGAATCTGTTCCAATGCTTAACCACTCTTTCAGTGAAGAAATTTTCCCTAATATCCAACTCGAACCACCCTTGGCACAACTTGAGGCCGTTTTCCATTGACCTATTGATTGTTAACCTGGAAGAAGAGCCCAACACCTGCCTCACCACAACCTCCTTTCAGGTAGTTGCAGAGAGCATTAAGCTCTGCCCTGAGCCTCCTTTTTCTCCCTCTTTTCTCTTTCAAATGACAGTAAAACACGCCAGGCCAACGCTGACCTCTTGTAGACAGGACGTGTGTGAAAGCCGCTCGCTACATGAACGGCAGAGGAACAGAAAAGAGTTTCTCTGATAGCAGGCAGTGAAGCCGACACTGAGATGTTGGACTGCCAATCCAAAGAAAAGATGATTCAAAAGATAGCATTTTACTGGAGCCACTGCTATGCTCAAACTCGAAATTTTTGATTGTCCACAGAGGCCAACCCTTGAGGAGTTTGGCCCTGGGCATATGTGGGGTAAATGATGGTGTTGCTCCAGCAAACTTTTAGGGCAAGAAAAGGACTAGCAGTGAGCCCTCCGAGTGCCTGGGAAAAGCAGGCTGGAGGAGGAGGGGGCAATGACGCTGGCTGAAAGAATTCCTCCTTTCAGAGAACAAGCAGCGCTTTCACAGCAGTGGATGCTCAGCCACAGCACACACTACACAGATTACATCAGGGCCATTCTCTGCCTTTGATTAGTTTTAAGAAACAAAAGCATGAAAATTTTAAGTTCTAAACTTGAATTTTCAAGAGAAAAAGCATAAATAATAAGGGCATTATGAAGCAGGCAGCGGGAGCTGGTGGGGAGCACTGGTTCTTCAAAAACCTGGAACAGTAGTGTGCTGTTCCTGTGGCAGTTGTGTGAGACATACAAAAGCCAGTATTTAAAGTCTATTCTACAGCAGTTTTTGCAGGAGCATCAATAATATTACGAAAAGATACTAATAGAAAGCTACAGCTTGAAATTATAACAGATAAGATGCATTTGCATTTGGTATCGCGAGAGCACGTCTGAGCTAAAATACATCCACTGTGGCCATTTCAGAAGAGCAGCTATTTACACTTCCAGCACTTTAAAAACATGTCATTTTTGTTGGCACTTATGCAATTAACACAAGTATCTCAGGCATGGAAGTAACAGATTTAGCTACCTAAATGTGGGGTAGGGCTGCCAGGTTTGGGAACACCATCCAAGCCAGACCTTCACTTTCAGTCTGCTACAGCAACTGAATTCTTCATCTTGCCCAAACACATGCCAGTGCGCTCTGCCAGCGCATCACCCATGTGGATCACTCGGTTATTTGTCTTGCCATTGTCTGCCCTTATTCCATCCCTACGGCTCTTGCTGCAGAGTCTAACATGTAAGTATAAAATAAATTAAATTGATTTGAATTGCAAAGTATAAAGGTCTGGGGGCTGCACCTGCTTGAATCAGCACACAGGATGAAATGAGGTCCATAAATCCAGACTTTTCAAAGTAGTGGCCTGGACACAAGGGGTACTTTGTGCTGTCGCCTTTCCTGTCGCATAATGGCTCTACCACGTCCATCCCAGAGGCACGGCCACCACTCCTGGGACAGGGTGCTCCTTGGGCTGGTGCACTGGAGAAGCAGACAATCCTCCTGTTGTCCAGCACTGGCCCACGAGCCACCAATTAGACCGCTCTGAACGACAGCATTCTGTTCAAAGGGCTGCTAATTGTATTTTAATGATGATTTAAATGCTGCTGCTGATCATTTCAGAGACATCCAGATCACTAATTACTCATAGTCTATGTTGAGCTTTAAGCAGGCGCAGGCAAAGCCCTGTAGAAGCATCAGGTAATGTTATTTATGTTCTCAAAGGCCTCCACTGCCCTCCCACGTGTCAAAAGCATCATCTCCTGTTCCCAGGCCCAAACCCAGCCCTGGCTGCTCACATCTGGGATCCAACTGCCCAGCTGCAGCTCATGTTCTTGCAGCTTTCTGGAAGTAAGGAAAGAGAAGCAGCGAATCACAGTTACTTACATTCATTAAACAAAATTCTGCCAATAAAAATTAACTAAAATTCTTACAACGACAGCAGAACATTTTACCTTTGAGATAAAATACTAGCTTGATTGAACTGCGTCCCTGAACACAGCATGGTCAGGGTGTCTGAATAAACTCCCCAAAAATGCAGATCCTAACGAGCTGCCTGCACAGACGATCGATCTGTTGGAGCAAGTCCAGAGGAGGCCACCAAGATGATCAGAAGGATGGAGCACCTCTGCTACGAGGAAAGGCTGAGAGCATTGGGTTGTTCAGCCTGGAGAAGAGAAGCTTCAGGGTGACCCAACTGCAGCCTTCCAGTACCCAAAGGGAGCTTACAAGAAAGATGGAAAGAGGCTATTTACAAGGACCTGGAGTGACAGAACAAGGGAGAATGACTTCAGACTGACAGAGGACAGGTTTAGGTTAGATATTAGAAAGAATTTCTTGGCTGTGAGGGTGGTGAGGCCCTGGCACAGGCTGCCCAGAGCAGCTGTGGCTGCCCCATCCCTGGAAGTGTCCAAGGCCGGGCTGGACATTGGGGCTTGGAGCAGCCTGGGACAGTGGGAGGTGTCCCTGCCCATGGCAGGGAGGTGGCACTGGATGATCTTTGAGGTCCCTTCCAAGCCATTCAGTTCCGGGGTTCTCTGGCTCTTGCCTCGGCGTTGCAGCAGGAGCAGCGGTGAGGTGGGAGCGTGGCCGGCCTGCAGAGCTCACAGAGCCAGAGCTGTGCTCGTGCAGCGAGTCCCAGGGAGTTCAGTTTCCAAGGCTGGCAAATCAATACCCGCCATAAGCATGAAATTCCTTCCCAAATGTTTACTTGTAATCTGTACAAGATGCTCATAGTGTGTGGAGGAATCCATTCTCCAGAAAAAATATTTAGAGTGCAAGTCACAGTTTTCCCCTTCAGAAATTCAGCCAAAACACACCAAATCTGCTCTCCACTGACAGCGTAGTGCTGGTCAAGATGTTTATACATAAAACACTCTGTCAGTGAGAGTAACGCACTTATCTTGCCTGTGTAATTGATATCTAGAAATGGGGAAGCTGACTGAGTCCTGTTCTAAAATACGTGCTTTTACGAGAATGTAGGTTAGCTGGAGTACAGTGGATTTTACGTGCCAAATCTAAGCAGTCAGGATTCTGAAGAGACTTTTAATGATGCAAGTAAAAAAGAGAGGCTTGTTTTCTCATTGGAAAATAAAATGCATGTAAATAAATCCTAACGCTGATTTTTTTTGGCGAAGATTTATGTGAGATTAATCCCTTTATAGTCCTAGAGTGTATTAGTTTCACTAATCTACCCTCGATTCGATGTGAGATTGCTGGCCTAGGACAAGAGTGAGGAGCTTGCTCCACTCTGTGACCAGGCACACGGTGAAGACAGTGATAACCTCCGTGCTCACCTTCCCGCAGCGATGTTGTGCCTGGAGCTGCAGGGGCACCTCTTTGCCTCAGCAAGCCCCTGAAAAAGCCTTAAAGGAGACATTTGCTTGTGCAGCTCAGGTGGCTGCTACAGAACAACGAGATTTGCACGTGGGAAAAATTTTTCATGCAATTTTTTGCAGCCATCTGACCTAGGAGTTTTACTTTCTGCATAAACAGTCTGTGTTGCTTGTCTGAGTAAGGCTTTAAGTGTGTTTTGTGTGTGTCTCTCCTCTGAGGGCTGTGCCAGCCGTGGGATCTTTGGAATTGAAAAGTCCTAAAAAATTCTTGCACTTTGTTACCAAGTGCTGCTTTTTTTCCTTTTACCTCATTGATGGTATTTGGAACGGAGTAGATATGAGGGCAAATAATTCTCCCCTTTTCTGTTCCAGCAAACACCTGCTCAGCTGCCAGCGTGCTCCTACAAACCCCACAGCTCGCACAGAGCAGCCGAGCCGAGCTGATGCCAGGAAAGTGAAGGTCTTGTAAGAGGTAACGTTTAAACTTGTGTATTCCCTGTTTTGTAATTGCAGGTTAGGCATTTGGTTTCCATTCCTTTCAGCAAGGTCTGAGATGTTTGTGTCATAGGTTTTCTGCCTGATCTACACAGATTACTTCCTTATCTTCATTTATCCTTTTAAAGATACATCGCTTGAACTTTATCCTGTGGCTTTCTTGCCTAACATCAGTCAGGAAAACATTTAAAAATTAAAGAATTAAATATTTTTGGATAATGGATAATCTCTTTTGCAAGAGATGACAAGAGTTAAAACCCCACAAGCTTGTCACTTGATGACAGAAACTCCGATTTCTGAAAGTTGTACGCACGTGCAGCCCGGCCTGCGTTCAATGTCTTGACTGCCGTGAAACTAGAAACATTAATTAGCATAAAAAAATTGTAATCCAGTTCTGAAAAAGCAAAAAAACCCAAGAAAAAAGGCAAATACTACACAGCTGTCATTTATGAGAGCATTCTTATTTTCCAGAAGACATCAGTTTAATTCTCCAGATACTCTCACTACACCCAGCAACTTTTGATCTCCCCCCACATAATACAGCACAGGAGAGTGTCTCTTTAAATTCATTTATAAAATAATTCAGGACTGTGGGTGTCTTTGATCTGTTCCTCTCTGCTAAAGTACAGAAGAGAAGAACATGTCGCTTAGCAACCCCGCTTAGCCGGCACTGGGGGAGGCAGGAGGGATGGATGGTCCAGAGCCATGGAAGGGGAGGCTCAAGCCCCATCAGGAAACTAAATTTCGGACAATCTTTCTCAAAACTGAAGCAAGCAAGCATGGTTGTTTGCAGAATTGAGTAAGTGGGTAATCTCACTTTTTCCTTTCTTTTTATATCCACTTATGGTCTATTAATAGCAATCTTCCAACCAAAGGAGAAAATCCAGCATGGGATGGACAACGCAGGCTTCGACAGCTTCAGGGCTGGGTTGCAGCTGAAGGGAACCTGAAGTTTAATTTTAAACCAGTTCAATAGATTTTAAATAGAATTAGTGTTGTCACAACTAATCGTCATTAATTTCATACCACAGTTTTAATCTTGACACTTCAAATAAATGTTGTGCGAGTCTCATCCTGTTGCACAGTTGGACAGCCTAAGTGTCCCCAGCCCGACTGATTCAGGGTCACTTCCCTTGTTGTAAATAAACCCCAGAATTCTCTGAGCGGTTACCAGGCTGTGATTCGCTGGTAGCTAGGTAACATCTTATAGCTGCAAAACAATACCAGTTAGGAGAGTAACTTTGCACTGAAGCAGATGAGCAGCCCTCAGCCCTCCGTCCTTCCTGACATCCCACGGAGCCGTGGCAGGAGCAGGCACCAGCCCAAACCCTCCTGCCCTGGCCCTTGCTGACCAGTGCTGGCCTAGACCAGCCCTCATTTATTTTTTTCCCAAACATCAAGTCCCGCAGCAACGTATGGCTGAGTTATGGAAGAAAAAATGATGCTGAAAACCTGTGTCAGAGGAAGAATGGCAGAGCTACCCACTTCAGCATCTCACACAGACAAAAGATAGCTCAGAATGAAATACAGGTAAATTGTTACACCTGGTCTTCTGTTAATGATCATAAAGGTTATTTTAAAACTTCTTAATTTTTGCACCACTTTCATTTACTAATCACCTGTAACTTATTACTGAACAGTTAAGAGAATCCCTAAATTCTAATGGTTCAGGTTTCTCCCAGAGCTCAGTGCAGGCAATCCTGTGCTCAAACTCTGTAGTAAAACTGCAGGTTATCAGACTGAGTACCAGTCTATCCACAGGCAGGAAGCTTGTCTAAACTGGCATCTGCTGCGTATTCCAGCAATTACAAACATACCTGAAAACAGACATTTTTGGACGCTGAAGTGACGTTGTTTTTATCTAGTAGGGGAAGTGGTAAGTGCTAGCGTGGAGCTCATTCAGAGCTAAGGTTCTTAGAAGAGTGTACTGAAGAATTTAATTCATAAGTGACAAGATAATTTTTACTACCCATATATAGCAAAGACCTATACAGTAGAATCCTGTCTTCAATGGGAATTTTGCTGATTACTGTAGGGGTGCCTGGATTTTACCCAGGATCTCTGAGTGTGCTTTTTGTATTGGCAAATGCTCGTGTAATGTGATTCTTTGGAGAAATTTAATTAAAGAAAAATGCGTAAGGCACTTGGCATTAAGTGGTCTAAGTTTGTTAACGTTCAATATGGAGAATGAAGCCCAAATTAGAAGCAAATAACACTAACTCAACTGTGAGCATTTCCATAAAAATTGCTTTAGTAAGAAACTTCTATTTTTGTAACACATATTTTCTCTATACTTTCACTTTTATGATCCAAACAAATTTAGAGGCTTTACTTGAAGTGTCACAAGCTGAAGCAAACTCTGTTGACTTGACTTTGTCTTTGCTCTCAGTTACACCACAGTTAACAATTCTTTACTGTAACTCAGTCCTGAGAAAGTAATTTTGCTGACTGCCTAAACTGAGGAGGAGGAGTCCAGCAACAGTGGGACTCTTTTACTTGCACTCGTGTTTACAGTACCAGTTCATACACGTAGTGGGTTTTCGTTTTAGGAAGCAGAAATATGTCATATCCACACGGCCAAGATGCTCTTTGTTGGAGATTCTCGTTACAAACAGTCTCTGTGATTCCTCTGACGGATGCGGAACATCCCCAGCCCCTTGAGCAGACTTTGTGAGGCTGACAGTCTTGAGGAGTATGTTTGGGACTATGCTGACTTACAGACCTGCACAATTAACATAGCTTTCTGATTATGGCATTCAGGTTCCCAGATCGGGATGATGCATGGAAAAAGCATGCAGATAAGGCATCGTTTGCCCAAACATGTCATCGGAAACTGACTTCCTAAAGTTATGTCTCAAGCTGGGGAATGCAAACAGATGTGTGATATTTTTCCATTTCAGAGCAATCATTGTAATATCGCTGTGATGCAGATTACTTTCACGACTTCTTACTCCCAGTACTGACAGAGGGAGAGTAGTCTAAATTCGCAGAAGCATCATGTTGGAGAACTCTCAGTTTAGTGCAGCAATTCTTGAAAATATATTGGCCCAGCTGACAGTATTGGGGAAAAGAAGATTATCTCTGGCATGGGACCTCACTGCAACAGCCCCTCTTCTCAGGGAAGAAGCTCTAATCTAAAATGTATCAGACCATTTCTTTCTCTTGTAATCGCCTCCTAAATGAAAATAGAATTATTCAGCTTTTTTCATGAGGTACAGAAAGTGTGAAGTTAAAAATAAATCTCAGCTCCTCCTCAGTGGAGGGACAATGGCTGTTTTTTTAAACTAAAAGCCCACTGGTCCCACTGCCTTCTGCTAAACAGTCAGGCATCACAGAAAGGCTTTTCGGTGTTTGAGGCTCAGTTTCCCCAACGATCAATAATTACAGCAAGGAGAACTGCAGAGAGGTTGGACATCTTTACTGCCTGCAGTACTACCACCACATGTCTGACTCCAGCACCAGGCAGCTGGAACATAAATGGACTGAAAAATTCACTGAAATGCTTTCATGTTGTATAGATGCAGAATTTGAAAGGATTGTGAGTGTCTATTTTTAAAAGGAAATTAATAAAAGACATTATAAGGCTATGAAAAATACTGGGTGGTATAAAGGCAGATCAGGAAATTCTTGTTTTTCTCACAGCATAAGGAACACAGGCATTCACAGAGAGAGATACAGTGTGCAAAAATACGCAAACAAACCAAAAGAAGCCATTCCCTGCTGGATTTCGCTGTGTCCTCACTGCCTGGTTCAGCTGAGTGGGGACCGTGGGCCAGCCTGCCCAAACCAGCCCTGCTCGCTCCTGTCTCTCATTGGAATCACCACGAGTAGCACCTGCACGGTGCTGCAGCTCTGAAAATTTGTGACTGGAAGCAAATGGTTTTGAAGGAGAGAAAAACTAGCTGCAGAGAGGTCCTTGTCCTCAGAAAGCCTGCTGAACCACGCCTTTTTCCTTGGAAGAAGTCCTATTTACATGACAAATTTACATGTAGCAGTGACAGTGGCAGAATATTTCCAAGAAAGCGGAATTATTAATGTTTTGGCAGCGTAAGATTGTTTTTTTCCCAATTGCAAATGTTGCTCCATCTGCCACAAAACCATTGGTTCCAGCAGCCTGGCCTTCCCCGTTAAAGGGGCATCACAACACACCGTGTTTGTGGTTGGGGTGTGAGGAGAGGAAGGTGATACCAGTGTGTAACACACTGCAGTGGTGTGCCCTGCTGGCGAGGAGTTGGCTGTGAGAAAACAAGCCAGCTGAGGAGGTGTCTTCCTTCCTCTTTACTGGTGTGTGAGCTATTAAGTTAGTTGTGTTTGACATCATCTGTGTTAAGATTTTGATAACACCACTGGCTTAAATCTGAGTTACACCATAGAAACACCAGTCCAGTGCCTTTCTGAGTAAATTCCCTGACTGTGACATGTGAACAGAAGGAACAAACTGCTTTTCTGTTTAGTACCTCAGTGGTGACCTGTTCCTAAAGGCTTTGAGCAGAGGGTAGTGCACACATAGTGTGCAATAGTAGCAAAGGCAAAGCATTGTTTAAATTAAATGGAATTCTATAAGTAGACTTCCAAAAATCACATTAACTAGAAATCATTCCATTGTTCAACACCTAGTCCATTACTTTGGCATACACAAAATATGGAGTATACATTGTTCTTTTGCAATTTAAAAAAAATGAACATTTTTGTCTTTTGTTCTTCACTGGCAGCACACCAACCTCTCACCATTTACAGCAGCAGGAGGGAGAGTCCTCCCTGCCAGGACAGCCAGGGGACTTCTGTGGCACACCGGTCACCCACATCCCATCCCTGCTTCAGCTCAGGACCCAACCTCACCGCCCAGCTGTGGCATTACTGGCTTACCTGGGACAGGTGAGTGGCACTGCCCCTCTGCAGTCCTCAGCATTTTCAGAGTTTAACATCATAACAAGTCTGTCTCTGCAAAACACTCTGTTTTCAGCAAAACATCACATGTCCGCAAAGATACCTTCCTGATTTCTTTTTTGAAATCTGAGTTATAATGAGGGTAAAAGGTATGTGATTCCTTAAACCAAAAGGAGACATCCAACATAAAAAAAGCAATCTTAATTCTGAAATTACTATTTTAGTGATGACTTGTAATCTATGCAGTTTTATCTACTTGATAATACCCAGCTTAGTGTTAGATCTAAAAAAAAAAGAATGAAATGAGAAAATTATTCCTTTGATATGCATTAAGTTATTCAGTTAGTAAATTAGTGAATCTTATCCTGTTATTAGCTATTAGCATGTTACACTTCTTGATGTTGCTCATGAAGAATGCATATGAAAATAAGGCAAAAAATTCCCTTTTGAAGTTCCTGCCACTTGATTTCTTGACATTTCTTTTAATTTGTGTCTGTCCTCTTGAATGCAGTATTCCACTGTCTGGTTTTATGAGAGATTCTTCATTTTTAATTTGTTCTCCCATTGATCAGACTTTTTTTTTGAATGGGTAGCTCTCAAGATAATTAGCCTTTCAAGGAAACCATGTTCTCCTAAATAGTTATTAATGAGTATCTCTCCCATTCAGTACTCTTAGCCCTTTTTCATTAGGGGATTTTCAAGGCCTGGTCAGCCTGTGCCTGGTACTGCTGAAGACAGCAGGAATCTCGCTGCAGGTTTCGGGGAGAACAAGAGCAGACCCTGGGAGAGAAGAAACATCATTTGCATTCATTTTGTCTTTGGCAGATGGCTGTGTTCTAGGAGAACCTGCAAACAGTTCTCGAGGCTCCAGGGTAGACTGAGGAGGGAGTAAAATGAGTGAAAGAAAACAAGGTGTGTTTCCTTCTCTTTTTTCATCCTCCTTATGATCAAGGTTTCCATCTTCAGAGGATCCCATCAGCTGCAGCAGCTGGGCAAAGGAGCCTCAATTACACTGCCCTGTTCACAGTGCTGGAGACGAAAAGGTCCCTTTTATCTGAAGTCAATGTACATTACATAAACATAAACCCATTCAAACCAACAGTCATTCTGTATCTGAAGTTACTTTCCCACTAAAGAACCAATGATCTTTAGTAAGAATAGACTCCGGTTTAGGAATTTTTGCCAGCGTTACCCTTGCAATTAAGAGCACACTGGATAATAAAATATTCCAGCACATCATGCACAGCTACAGTGATCTGATCCTGTTCTGGTTCCTGCTTGGCTTCTCTGAGCCAGTTCTTGTCCCTTCCCTTCCTCTCATCTTTAACCTTAAACTCTTAAGCCCCGAGCATGGACAGCTATTCTCCTGCTGAAATGCACAGAGAATTTTTATGTCACAGCCTGTGATTTCTATTTGCTCTTTCAAAGCAGACTGAAACATCATCCTTATCCTTTCTCTGCCTCCCTGTAAGCTCTTCTGCTCTCTCTCCCTGCTTCCTCCACGCTCGGTCATTAAGGAACCTCTACCACAAACATGAATTTTCCTGCCATTTCCAGACAGACTTCTATCCAAACCAGAACCTCATGGCATTGCCCCATGAAGGTGCAGTTATCTGTTCAAGGTCAGTATCCTAAAACAGGGTATTTTCGAGTCTTCCAAACTCATTCCATCCCTTTATTTCCCAGTTTCTATGAACAGTATGATCACTCCTTTTTTGTCATGTCCATCCACTGTCTCAGCTTCAGCAGAGGTCACACTGTGGGTCAGCTTGGACCAACTGAATCTAAACTTAATACTTTTTTCTCCATGACAGAAATGGCATTTCAGATATGTCCTTTTCTATGCCAGCTAAGAACTAAAGCTTTGAACCAGGCTCTGATGATCTTATAGCTCATATCTGTAACATTCCTGCTTTCTGGGCTTGACCAATGTCGTTAGAATGATCAAGTCAAATCATTTCATCTGATTTATGGCTTTACCTCCTTGGTAATCTCTTCAGCCTCCTTTTGTTTCCTGCTTCCCTGTCACTTCAAATAAGTTACTGCTCTTTGCCTTCCCAGTGCCCTCCTTGACCCACCTACTCTAGCAATCTCTCTCACTAGGAAATTACTTGTCCCTCCCAGGGGCAATAATTCCAAAATTTCCTCTGCAGTCAAGAAGTCATTTAATCCACGTATCTATCTCCTAAATTTCCTTGAAGCACTGTGAGTAGATGCTTATTTTCCTGTCCCTTGCACGGACACGGGGACAAGGGCCGAGGGGGTTTCCAGCAGCACGACCAACACTGCTGGCTCTGCTTCCAGCTCCTCTCGCCTGTGTTTGTCTGTTTTGTCCCCAGCTGTCACTTCCCTGCCCTGGGTTTGCTGTTTTCATCTGCAGTTATGCACAGCCAATTTCAGTGGGGTCTTATTCTGTACTTCAGGTTTCTATAAGCAACAGAAAATAACAGTTGGCTATTTTGTCTCTGACTCATCCTGATTCTGCAATCCCTAAAGACCAACATCTTCCTCTGCAATAGACACTGGACATTTTTTAGAAGGAATAGATCAAGAACTTCAATAGAAAAACATCTCAGAAACATCAACATCACCTTTCAGGTAGAAAATCAATATGAGATAAATGAAATTGAAAAAAAACCCATTTCAAATAAAACGCAAGGTGATCCTACACAGGTTGTAAAAGTCAGTATAAATGGCTGACCAAACAACCATCATGGAGTCATAATTTAAAGGGAAGCTTCACTCTGGAGAAGAGCAATGTTTATAGAGAGGCTAATTTTATCTTTTTGAATACTATTAAAATACCTATTAAAAGTTACAAGTCGTAGTCCAAAGTACTGCAGTGCAGCTCAGAGGAGAGCTAGCACAGGCTATGAACTGGCCTCACATGGTGATCTATTTCTGATACCATAAAAAATACACTATTTCAAGAGCCCAGGCAAGCTGCATGGGTAGAGCCCTGCCCTTGCTGCAGTTGGCAGTTTTGCTAGTGACATCAGCGAAATGACGTTTTCCTCTGGTTTTAGCCCATGCAAGTTTAAATACTGGGCCAGGAAACCCACATCAGTTCTATTGCATGCAATACCAGTGATTTTAAACACATTTGCTTAGGAGGATTACTAAATGCAATTTGAAAAGTGATTTATTACTGGAAATTATTTTTGTTTGTTTATTCATCCAGTTTTCCTAATTGTGCCATGTTATTTTGTATGGTAGTGTGCTTCTGTTGTACCAGGACAGAATACACACTTAAGCCTTTGGGCATATGAGGTGAGTTCGTTTCCCTTCCCCATTCCACTGGAAAATCAACAAAAGCAAGCCTTTAATAGCATGAATTCCATTATGACCCACCTTAGCAGGCACCTAAATCCTGCAACTGCTATGATAATTTATCTTTGAACTCGTTAGTAGCAGTGCATAATTAACAAGTAAGCTGCAGGAACATGCAGTCGCTCTGTATTTACATGGTATTTGCCGTGCAGTTGTGGTGTAATTACAGAGATTATACCTGCTCTCCAGAATGAGAGTACACGGTGTACCTCATTTTGTGCTATTTCACACCAGCAGAGCAGAGCGCGGCGCGACGGAGCCGAACAAATGTTCCATTCTGCGGCGGGTGGAAGCGAGCCACAGGTAGGGAGCAGGGCAGGGGCCGCACAGAGAGCCGCCAGTGAGGCCAGCGCCGCGCCCCGGGGCTGCTGGGGGGACAGCCTGGCTGCTGGGGGGACAGCCTGGCTGCTGGGGGACAGCCTGGCTGCTGGGGGGACAGCTTGGCTGCTGGGGGACAGCCTGGCTGCTGGAGAGACAGCTTGGCTGCTGGGGGGACAGCCTGGCTGCTGGGGGACAGCTTGGCTGCTGGGGGACAGCCTGGCTGCTGGGGGGACAGCTTGGCTGCTGGGGGACAGCCTGGCTGCTGCACCTCACGGGGTCTGTGTTTTGGACTGCCGCCCTTCCAGTGATGTAAGGGAACTTGAATATGCAGGTTCAAAGTCAGGCAGGCTGGAGTTCGGGGTTTTTTAGTACTGTAACTTTCCCCTCTGATGTATGCTGTTGTAGGTTTCTACAATATTTACAGGACATGCATGGAAAGAATCTATCTTCTTACAAAGTTTTAATTTTTTTAAGTTTGTTCGATGCTCGCACATCCCCACTGCTTTGCCCTAAAACTCCATTGGTGTCACGATACCAAATGTGGAGTTGCAGCACGTAGGTGCTGGGAAAAAAATGGGTGAAAAGTGCTCTGAAATAATGCCATGTCTCTGAGTTGATCACATTTTATATGATTCAGCACAAACTATTAGTAAAGCTAAATTTAAAGATTCTATTATGTGTGAGATCCACCAGGAAGGGGAATACTGTACTCGTCACTGGGTGCACGAATTGCTGTGCCACTGCTCCAAAGCAGTCTTTCGACTCATGCAGGCAGTATTGCCTTCTCCGAGGAGAAGTTAACCCTGGTTAAGCAACTCAACAGAAGAAACATGGATTTATTTGCTCTTTGTTGCCAAAGAGTGAGATTTCACTTCAGCATACAATAAAACCGTCTAAGAGTTCCCTGTTCTGCTCCAGGTGGAAGGAAAAGCAGGGAGCTTTTCTGAGTGTAAATTATTGCTGTTCAGCTTCATAATAATTTTCCTGTCTTGAGGGACTTGGTTTCTGAGTCTCGCTCTGGAGGGCCAGCAGTGTGACATGACAGGGCATGAGCTGCGCTGCACTCATTTCCAGTACTGCGTTGGCAGGGTGCAACTACAGCACCAAATGAGATGCAAATTACCCCGATATAATTATCTCATTTGAATGTCTCGCAGTGATTTCAGTCTGTGCTGACCTTGGGGAGGCGGGTGGGGCTCCCCCATCGCCGTGGCTGGGCTGCATCCAGCACCCAGGCTGGTGGACTAACCTAAACTGATTGTTTGAACCTTGGGTTCGGGGAACTTTGATGCTTAACATCAACAACTTGTTTCTGTCACAAACTACATTATCTGAGTTGTTCATGAGCACGGAGAGTTAACATTTCAGTCCATCTCAGATGGTGCTGGTTAAGCACGTGAACACAGTGCACTAAGTCTTTTCTGCACTGACAGATTTAAAAATCGTTTCAGAAGAAGTCAGAGAGCAAAAATAAAATAAAACTTCTTTTCCAAAATTCATATTTGAAAGAATAGTAATCTGTTTCTCCCTAGCAGTATTTCTGTGTGGATTTTTTTTGATTTTTAACTGTTTTTCAAGGTCTTCCTGTTTTCATAGTGGACAGTAAGGAACAGTGGAAGAGATGCCTGTCCATGTCCCATTTACAATCACAAGCATCATCATCCATGAATTCCATCACTTTTTCATTTCCATTTTTCCTACTTAACATCACAAAGTGCCGGGGTGGCAGCTGCAGCAGCTGTTTACAGTGGCTGGAATACCAGCAAAGCATTTCCCCGGCACCAACCAGAGCCAAGCCTGTCTTTTACAGACGCCTTCAAAGCAAACACTTCAGGCCAACTGCGAGACTCGGATTGGAAATTCTGAAGCTCGTTAGCTCTGACGAACCACGGCACTCGGTGCTTGAGTTGACTCTTACCTCCTTTTCCATACTGCCAGAGTCACTCCAGTGCTTTCTTTGTAAGAGGACACAAGGTACCCAACCCCCACTGAAAAGTGCAATCATTCCTTTGAACTTTTATCTTAAAAGACAGTATTTTACAGTCTGAGAAGGGCAGTTTCCTCCATCTAAAAAAATGGAGAAGGAAGAGCTCTGCACTGACTCCAGCATGGTCCTGGTCAGACTCTTCAGCTGGGGTTCTGACACAACCTTGTTTTTCATTCAGCTGTTACAATAACCAGGAGAATCCTGCCATTATTTCTAGGAATGAAGTAATTTTTAAATGGTGAAATTGTGCATAATTTCAATTGTTCTCAGGGAGAATACTCAAGACTGGCTCTTTTGATGTTTTGTTCACAGAAACAGACACGTGATGCAAGTTCATATATACAATGAATGGCTTTGGGACAAATGTTTGAAGACTTCTTGCAACAAATTGCTCACAAATGATCTACAGCAAGAGTTACTTCCAGAATGGTTACTGCACATGTGTTTGGAAAAAAGATATTCAAGCAAACCAATCTGCTTGTGGACAAATAATGAAAAGAGAAGAAGGAAAAATTCCTCTAACAAATATGAAACTGCAAATTATTCACTCAGCTCAGTTGGCAACAACCAGTTTTTGTGGTAGTAGGAGCTCATGGAGTAGGAGGTAACTGTGTGAAGAATGATTGATTTGGTATCTTATATTGCAATTCTGGAAGGGCTTCAACATCTAATTTAAAAGCCATCTTCCTCCTTTTACCCAGTAAAGAAAATAAAATGATAGTTGATGTCTGTGAGCTGTTTTGGGCAGATAGGATCTATTTTGTGTCCTCTGGACACTGACAACGGCCAGCTCATAAGCAAGAGCAGTTATTTATTAGAAAAGATCTCTCTTGCTGGAAAAAAACAAACAAAACCTGCCTAAGGAAGGATATTGCCATCACAATCCTCTTTGCATCTTCCCAGGAGAGACACGTAATGGGTCTGAGCCTGGTGCATCTTTGAGTTGTGGAGCCTCGTGTAAGCTGCACACCCACCAGCCCATCTTTCGGTACAAACACTAATTTACTTCCCTCTTGGAAGAATACAAAGCACATTTGGGACATCTCTCAACTAAGACCACCTTTTGTCTCTCCTTCCCCACTCCTGGGATGAAGCCAGCCACCCTTTTGGTGGGAGGCTCTGGCATGCTGCAGTGGGATGTCTTCTTCTCAAAACAAAGTGACCGTAGCATGCTCTGTTTATGCCTGTGGAGTGGTGGATGAGAGTTTAGCATTCAACTCTTCTTAACTCCTTACACGTGTGTTCTTGGTTGAATATGTAATTCCTAATTTATTCCCGAGCAGGCACCTGCTCTCTTTGCAAGGCATAGCAGATGCGAGGGAGTCCGCTCCATCCCTACTGCTTTACTTCACAAAAACCTTAAAATGCTAAAGCCATAAATAGGCATTATAGCACAGTCTTCAGCTGAATGATCTCCAGCATTACTGCAGATCTTAGTCATAGTGAAAGCTTTTACAAGCTACTTTGAGCTAATGGCAAAATAGTTTTCATTTAAAGCAGTGATGTGTTCCTTCCCACAAATGCTAATTGCCATGATTCTATTGTAAGTTCTGGGCTTAGTTACACTGAGCTTGAGTTAGCCTGTTATAACTTAACTCTAACCTAAGAGATTAATTTTACCGTTTCTGTGGTTTTAGAGAGAAAGATACAAGATACGCTTTCATGTCACCAAAGTCAACAATGGGAAAAAAGGGCATTTCTGCAAGAATGTCCTAGGCAGCCTCCTCACCAACAGGAGGAGGTGCTGCAGAAGGTGATGTTCAGGAGCCATTTCACCAGCCCACAAGGGTACAGGATGAGGACATCTGTATCCAGCTGAGCTGTGCCGAACCACCTTGACTTCCTGCCTCTTATACCTTTCTTTCCATGCTGCAAATCCACATTGGATTCAAGACTGCTTGAAATGTCTGTGGATGGTGATGCCAGTCCGTGGCTGGTGAACATCCTACCCACCACTGGTGCCTTAGGAGCCCTTTTGGCAGCACCTGCCTCCCTGGGACAGGAGCTGGGGCACACGGTAGCTCATCACCTCATTGTCAGAGCACAGCTGATATGTTGATGGACTAAATTCAACAATTTCACTGCAGAAGAGCTTTAATTCTGACTATTGGAAGAATATAGACAAATTTCTCAGCCTGCTTCAGTCTACGAACTGCAGATACATATATAGGTTGGTTGATCCTGTACACAAAACCCACCACTGTCCTTTGTCTTTACCCTCCTCATTCCCTGCGATTTGGGAAGGTTTGCCTAGAAAGGGTAAGAAAACATTCAGCTGCTGCAGGTCCTCCTGAGCCCACCAGCTTTTTTTTGTTTGTTTAATTTGCTACATGTGATTAACTCCACTGAGTTTCTGCCAGGCAGAATTTGCAACTCAAAGTACCCCATGAGTGCTGCAACACTGCCAGGAAGTAAACACCACCACGGTCTTCATAATCACTGTTTTTCCAAAGAACAGGTAAAGCAGACAGGCTATTTTAGGCTATAAATGGAAATCAGAAAATGAGATTTTCTTTCCCTGCTAGTTCTTCTCCTGGGAATTTCAGTCCTTTCCTCTGTGCACATGCTGTGGTTGTTGGTGGCAGCATATTGGTGATATGGGTCTCTCAGAGCATCAGTCCCTGGAGCCTGTTCCGAAGCACTGAAATGCTGGTGAACACAGGAAATGATTCCCACTAGTGCCAACATGCTGTTTGTTGATATAAAATCACACATTAGATCAAAACCTGATAGCCTGATTTACCCCATGACCCCAGTGACAGTTGATTTAAAATTCAGGTTTACAGAGTAAGTAAAGGTATTTCCCAGGTACCTGCACTTCCTTTTCTAATCGTGGTCATTTGCAACTGTCAGTTTTGCAGATTGCCTGTTACCCCCTGTGGGTGATCAAAGCCCAGCCATGAATGCAAGCACTCTGGACTTGCAGTCCTGTCAATGTCAGGGATGTCTGGCCTTGCCTTCGGTTTATAGCACAGACACTGTCATCTAAATCATCCACATCACGTGGATCTAATGCAAGATCTTTGCATGGCCTTTACATCTGAGAAGCTCCAATTATCATTCTTCTATCATCGGTTCTATCATTCTTCATGTATTATGCATTTATTTTTCTGGAAAAAGCTTTGCATTATTAGGAATTCAAGAGATCAGGTTTTGCTACAGCAACATGCAGATCTCAGAACGTGAGAACAAATCCTTAGCATCACAGGCACTTTTCTGTTGCCCCTAATGGTAATGAGAAGCATTTTCTGGGCTAAGAAATACCCTCATTATTCCATGACAGGGTGATACTGGGCCTGTATCCCCTTGTTTGATTAAATGCTAATCACAGGTATCCTTTGACCTGCTGAGTAGCCAGTAGTTTATTTTAGTCAATTGTAGTACTACTGAGAAGCACTCTCTTCCTGCCTATAGAAATTAAAAACCCATTTAACCTTGGAAAAACATGATTCATGCTATTTTCTTCACTGAAGGAAAAGGAGTGGGTTTTTTTGGATACAAACCTATTCAGTGAAAGATATCTTAGTCAACAAGGGTCAGCTCTGGCACTGAGAGAAGATGAAAGATTTTGAGAGAATATGTGAAAAAAACCAGATGGCTTTAACTAAATTAATAGAAACCATACTTTGTGTTTTAGCCAGCCATCACATGTGATAATCCTGACATCCCAAATTGTCGTCACAGTCATACTCTCTCATTTTCTTAGTCTTCCACTTTGCTTTGTCATTTACAGCATTCATGTGCTTGACTTCAAGAAACCTGATGCTGTTCACGGGTTACGTGGTTTGACATTAAAATATCATTAAAATTGAAAAAGCATTCAGAAAGTTGGAGGACTGTTATCCGCTAAAAATTCTCAGAGCACAGTGAAAGATGTAAAGTGACTGAACTCTTGGATTTACTGTGAAAAGGTCCTGTCCCCCTCTCTCTCCTTGCCCACCACCCTTGCTTATGCTGCTTCCTCTGCCCCTTTCTCATGGAGGCTCCTTTCCTTTTACATGATTTATTGAGATGTCTTCATCCTCATCCCTCTCTAGTCCTCCTTCAGACACAGCCGGAGACCCAGCTGTTACCTGTGCTGCCTTCTTGCTCCATCATCAGCTGAAAGTCTTTTAAACTATTGATGGCAATGGTTGACCTCCATCCTTTAATCCCAGTTTTCTTTGTAAAGCCCCTTGTCCCAGCACTCCTTTCTCCTTGAGCCACTGTGGTTCCTCAGAATGGGAGGAGCAACAGTGAACAGATTACAGCTGTGAGGACACAGCTCAGCCAGCAGCATCCTGACCTACAACAGAGTCCAAGAGCCCAATAACCACTGAAACTTGGCAAAGTTATACCTAAAGGGTGGTGACTACAGGTCCATCCCTGTATTTACAGCATCCACCAGGTACTTGATTCCATTGATGATCCTATGGGCTGTCAAGGAGAACTCGTATCAGGGTATGTACCAGAAAAGCAGCTTTTCCCAGAATAGAAATCAAGATCAGTAGGCAGAAACCCTCACTGCCTAAATAGGGCTCAAATCTGAACAAGTGTGGGCTACTCTATCTGCCAGTCTTCTCCTGCTAGAGCTGTGCTGCTTGAACAAGGAATACTCTGGTTTTGTTATTAATATTTATCCATATTGCCCCAACAGGCGTTCCTGGGCCTGCTGCTGTGCAGGAACAGAGGAACAGGTCATCCTTGTCCAGAATATCCGCAGTGCCACATCACGATCTTCATCTCCTGCTCTCCCGGCGTTCAACCAGAGGTTATTTTTCACCACTAACCTAAAAGGGCTCAGAAGAAAGCTCTGTCTTTGGTTTAAATAATTAACTACTTTGACCTGGATATTCTGAGAGGCCCCACTAATCTCAGCCTTCCCAGCAGTTTCTAAAATAAAATAAAAACAATAGAATAAGATGAAATAACAGAACATAAAATTAAATGAAGTAAAATAAACTAGTCTAAGTCGCCATCAGTTTTATGACCGAGCTCTTCTGCCACATTCACAGCTCACACTGGAGATCAAACCTGCTGCTTCTCCATCCCGGTCGGTTTGTGCCCAAGGCAATGGCAAGACAGCAGTTTATTTCAGCTGAGAATTTGATGCCAGGCTATTTTGGGACTGAGTGAAACTTGTCCTCCGTAATTACTTTACAATCAGTGAAGAGCTCTTTCTAGAGCCTGATGTGATACAAAACATGCTTTAAATATTCTGGGCTTGTACTGTGTGACAGCAAGAAAGGACAATGGCCTGGAGAGTGCAGGGTGTTCACTTGAGAGCAGGTGCCAGGAGCAGGGTACGAGTCCTGCTCGGTGAGTTCGCAGAGCCCCTCGTGTGCAGGGTGGGCTCAGCTGCGCAGCGTCCCTCAGCAGCAAGGAGCCCCTGCCACCTCCCTCTGCAAAGCTCTCTCTGCCACTTTCCTACAATATTACTACTTTAAAATAAAAGTTTATCCTGGCAGATTTTGACTAGCAAAGAGCAGAGCCTTTGGGAGCTCTTCCTTCAGTCTTGGTTGAATTCTCTGTGGCGGTTGCTGCGCTGTCCCTGCCTTGCGCTCTGTGCCCCGCTGCCTTCCTCACACCCTGCTCCGTTTGCCATCTCGAGCCCCTGCTGTCTCTCATGGGGATCTTACGGTGAGTCCCTGCATGTTCTGAGCTCTGTGGGCAGGACACAGCCCTGCACCAGCCGGGGGGTGCCTCCTCCCACCCCTCTCTCTGCCCCTGTTCCAAATCGCACACACCTACTCTACCAGGACAATGCCAGCAGTGAACCTGTGGCATCTGGAGGGGCAGGAGCTCCAGCTGCAGCATTCAGCACCATAAAAGCCCCCAGGCCGGGGCTGGAGCTAGAGAAGATCATCTCCCACTCATAGATTGTTGCATTTGGGCCCCCATTGTGTTACTCCCCACAAATATTCTGTCAAAATTAGATTAACAGTAAAAATATTTGCTAAGAAAGCAACCAAAGCAATTATTGTTGCATGTTTGTGGAGCAACAAAGAGTTGGGAGGGCCACATGTCCCCTGGACACTGTGCTGGCCACAGCCAACAGCTCCATGTGGGACAGGAGTGCAAATTCCAGCTGCCTTTGTACCCCGAGAAGATCCAGTGGCACCTGCATCTCCTCCATCGCTGCTCCCCTGCGCGGGAGGGCGGTGAGGGGCTGCATGCCAGAGTGAGCCTGTCCTCCTGGAGACACCACAGCAGCACTCAGACAGGGGTACGAGGACCTTTAGGGTCGCTGTCCGGGTTTACTCTGAGTGTGAGCTGGGCAGTGACCGGGACACCGAGTGGGGACACCAAATCTCCCAGACCATTTCCCGACAGAGGCCAACGCTGGTGCCACCGCTGCGGCCTCGCACAGACAGCGGGGTTCCTTCCATCGCCCCCGGGCTCGCACAGAGCCTCTCCTTTTATCAAGTTTTTATAAAAGATGAGCTGTGTGTCACCGTGCAGCCGACCTTCTCCCGGCCGGAGGGAACACTGTGTCCGCCAGCTGCAGCTGGTGCCACGCGGGGCTGTCCTTCTCCATCCTCCCACACTCCCGTGGCGGGGGCAGGAGCTGAGATCCTCCCACAGGCATTTTGCCACCATTTACTTTTTTTTTTTTTTTACCCAGCAATGCATAAACTCAGAAACTAAACACAGTGGCTGTGTGCCTGCCCCGAGTAAAGCAGTGATAAGGAATGCAGCACGGCTGCAACACACTGGCCCTCAGCCTCGTCTCAGCAGCTCAAAAGACATTTTCCAGAGACCTTTTCAATTTTGCAAGGAGGTTTCTGGGCAATTAAATAATCAGTGAACTTTGCTTGGCGTTAAGGTACAAAACTCAGCCAAGGAGGTGAACCGGAGTCAGACTGGATATTTTGGAGGACGGCAGGAATCAGGTCTATCTGATCCCGCATATTAGAAAAACAAGGCGCGGGGAACAGACTGCTGCTTTCAGTTGACTTAATTAGTTTATACACTGAAACTATGAATAAAGGGGCTGTGCAGCGCTTTGGCTTCAGTAGTAACCCCGCAGCCATGACAACAGCGAAGCATTGCTGATCACCATGACAAAGAGCCGAGAGGGCTGCTGCCACAGAAAGCCAGCTCCGGCCCATCAGGCATTCGGTGTGCATGGAAAAACCCACCCTGGAAAGCCCACCCCGCAGCTGCTGTGCTTAGCGCTGCAGTTCGAGTCCTCTGCAAAAATCAGAATTTGGGAACAGGTCTGGGCAGCTCACACGTGTCCACGTCGTTCCATGAACTGCTGGTAACAGCAATGTCTTGTGAAGCCAGGATGTAAATCTCTAAAAAATAGACATTTGAATAGTTACAGGCCAGTGACAGAGTGCTGCGCCCCTGCCTGCCCCAAGCTCCCAGCCTGGCCTGGCACAGGGGAATTCTCCAGGCTCCAGCCCACATCTTGAGGATTTTGTCCTAGATCTCATTAAAAAGGACAATAAAAAAATTCCATGTTTGCTCCCAGCCCTTCCCTCTGGTTCACTCCCTGGTAAGAGACAGGCTCAGCGATGAGCTGGCAGCCACAGGGGTGACGCTGTCACAGGGTGTACAGGCGTGCACCCCCTCAGCCCAGAGCACCCTTCTCTGCCCTGGTGCCCCCATGGAGCAGCCCCAGCCCCAGAGACTCTTCCCACAGGGTGGGCACAGCCCCTCGGGATGCTCCAGCTTTGCAGAACAGGGAGCGGAGGAAAGAAAAAGGGGGAGGCCTTTGCTTTTCCGTCTGGAAAACACCATCTCAGGCTGTCCCCCCATGAGGGCCCAGCAGGGACCCCCTGGCCCAGCCAAGCCCCCCAGCCCCTCGCCCACTGGTGGCCAGCACAGCCCCACGTGCCCTGCACAGGGGCCATCACTCCTGGGGACGCTACATTTGTCACCGTAGCCTGAGCTCCTGATACTGAGCGCAGCAAAAAGTTTACCCAGAGAGATTAAATAAAGAAAATAAACAGAGCTGTGAGAAAGACACGAAATTGAGGCCTTTTCCCAACAGGACCAACTCGGCACGCGTGCGAATGCAGAGGAAGCACCCGGGTAAAGGAGGCAAATAAAGCATCTCAGGGCTTATTGAAAAGCAATGCAGAGCCATGCCTGGCTCTGAGAGGGTCCCACACCTCTGGGGCAGGGGGACGGCCTCACTCCAGGCACTTCTAATTCAGCTGGAGCTGGACACAGGAAATCTGCTCACAGTGTCAGCTCAAACTGAAGTGGAGCATTTGGGTTTGCTTTGCAGTAGTTGTGTTTTCCCATGGAGAAACCATCCAGGCAAGTATCCCCTGAACAGTTTTCCTTGTCTGCTTTTGTAATAAGAGGTGGTAGAAAACAGTGAAGAATAATCACACAATCACAGAATGGCTGGAGTTGGAAGTGACCCTAAAGCTCTTCTAATTCCAATCCCCTGCTGTGGCCAGGGGCTCCTTACAGTAGTGGAAGGAAGTAGAAGGAAAAGGACAAATAAAAGTCTCCAAGTGCTGAACCCTCCAAGATGCATGTCCCTTTACTTGCCTTTGCTCACCAGTAAACAGAAATATTTTTCTTTCTGCATTGCTAATTGCCAGCTTCTTCATATCATCTCTCAGTGCTGAATAAATGTAAATTAATACAGAAATATGCTCCTAGAAATCTACTGCAGGAGCAAATGGGCCACTGCCAGCGATTTTCAGGGCGTTCATCGCTTCGCACGTGTGAGAGCGAACCCACGGGGAGGGTGTTGGGAGGAGGGTGTCTTCTCCCAGACGCCTTCTCCCATCCCTGCACCACCAGCCAGCGCTGGGCACGATACAGAAGGTGCATTCTGCCACCAATAGGCAGCACAGCAATGCAGAGCTCCACTGACGCCAATTCATGGGTATTTTTGAAAAAAACAATGCATGCTGTGATTTAACAAGGATAACGAACATGGGTTACCTTTCAAAGTCCCCTCCCAGACAAATTGTTCAGGGCTGCAAAGCCCTGGGGAGTCCCTCTGCCATCCCTCTCCCAAAGCACACACACCAGTGGGTCCAGCAGCTCATGTGCCATCAGCAAATGTTTGAGAATGATGGTGCTGTGTTTGACATTTTTAACTGGCTCTGCATTTCCATGACTGTGTCACAAGCCCCTGGAATCCTTGTTAAACACCCAGCAGCCTCAAACATCTCCACATGCCCCCACGTGTCACATCAGGCTCTCACCAAATTTATGCCTTCTTTTACTTTCCAGTTATTCTCCTGCTCAGACCACTAAAGCACTGAGAAGCTGCACAGAAAACAAACCATTTAACCATTCTCTAAAGTCTTACAGAAACTGTACAAATCCAGAGGGGATTTGAAACCTTTCCAGACTTCCCCGCCCCTCAAAATCAGCAGCCACCCAAACACTTCAGTGCTTCAGCAGCCCCTGAAGTCGCAGGGAGCTAAGCTGCACTTTCAACATTCGCAGGGATTTTCTTCCCTTGCCACAAAAAAATTTTTTTGGTCAAATTAAAATATCTTTCTTTCCAAAAACACATACATTTTCTAGTATCTCAAGTACTTACTACTTCAATAATAACAAGAACTGTCCTGTTCCATGGGGAAAAAAAAGTAGAATTCTTCCATAAACTTTAATGCTGTTTGTAATAGTTCTCAACCAAAAGAATCTCTTTTCCCCCCCTAATTTCCTCCCTTCTTCCCTTTGCCAGCTACCATAAACTCCCAGCACTCACATCCCTGCTTCTCCAGCAGGAGGCTGGGATGAAACATTGGGACCACAGAATCCCAGAAGGGTTTGGGTTGAAAGGGACTTCACAAGCCATCCTTTCCCCACCCCCTGCCTGGGCAGGGACCCCTCCCACTGTCCCAGGCTGCTCCCAGCCCCAATGTCCAGCCTGGCCTTGGGCACTGCCAGGGATCCAGGGGCAGCCACAGCTGCTCTGGGCACCCTGTGCCAGGGCCTCCCCACCCTCCCAGGGAACAATTCCTTCTTAATATCTCATCTAAATCTCTCCTCTTTTAGTTTAAACCCGTTCCCCCTCACAGAATCATGGGTTGAATTAGAGGATCCCATTCAGAGTTCATCCCAGAGGGGCTCAAGGACCCTCAGCAGCTCCAAACTGTGGAGCAAGCAGCAAACACGTGGGTACCCTCCCAGAGGGAGCAGCCCTTCAGAGGAGAGATTATCCAAAGCCTCGTGGGCTGGGCCGACGTGGGGAGCAGCCATCAGCCAGGGCTTGCTGGAGCTTCCACTCCTGAGCTTTAATCCCGACACTAGTCCTTATTTTTAATCTGAATATTAATCAAATATTTATAAAATGCTTATCTGGAGTCAGAGGCCCCTTGGTTCCCTACGACCGTGGAGGAGCTCAAGGGTCTGTAGGAGCAGTGAAGAGGTTCAGAACAACTGATGAAGGAAGTCCTGGACCCCAGGAGACCCTGTGAGGGATTTCCCTGGAGAAAACCATCTTTTAAACTTGGGAATAAAACTCTGAGACGAGGGCATGGTGCTTTGTTCCTGCGATCACTGGAAGGGCGGCTGGTCCCTGGAGAAGCACGTCGGGGATGCCGCCCTGTCCCCCCACCCAGCAGGGAGCTGCATTCCCAGCCAGGGGGAGAGAACAACCAGAAGGGAAACAGGAAGGTGCCCTGCTCACCTGGATCCCCTTCTCCCACCCGCCAGGGAAGGGACAGGGCTCTGGTCCCTCCTGTGAGCAGAGAAGCCCAAGGCCAGCAATGATTTAGCCTTTACCACTTACCCGCTCCCTGCTCCTGTGCAGGTGATCCACCCCATTTCCTCGGAAAAGGACAGGGCAGGAGGCACCCCCGAGAAGCAGAAAATTAACATAAATATGTATATTTTGGCCCTGGGGCTTAAAACCTCTGAATTAACCAAGTGTTTGAATGGTTCCGGAGCTTTACACGTACCTCCACCTGCGCTCTCCTCACCCCCGCTGGTGCACAGGAGGGGCCGAGGTGGAAAGGAAATAGGGAACAACAGCATCAAAATAAGATTTATTATTTAGAACCAAGATTTGGAAGAGACAGACATGGCAGATAACAACAAAAAAGAACGCCAGGCTCCAGCTGCGAGGGAGGGTGGTACCGAGAGGCTGACGGGCAGGGGGAAGTTCCTGTGGCTCTGGTATCAAAAACAGGAGTGAGAGGGTGAGAACAGCCTGGGCTGGGGATGCAGGAGCAGCAAGGGAGGCCCGTGGCTGCAGAGACTTTGGGCCCAGATGTAACAGCAGGAGCAGCATTTTCCCACTCCCTTAGGACGATGCTGACCCAGCTTTCTAAAAGCCGGGCGAGCAGTCCCTCGATAAATGATTGCTCGTGAGATTATTGCTACGAACTACTCTGTCCATCGCCTCAGTCCAGGGGACAGCTGAGACCCACCGCCAGTGAACCCAGAGAAAGAAACCCCCACTGCATCGGTTTAGATCATTGAAGGCACTTTAGAGTCTTAAAAATGGCTCCAATTACCCACTCATCTGTGGAAGGATTTCAGTCTTACATTTAAAATCAGCAGTGACTCGAGACTGTATTTAAGTCTGGCAAGAAAATGTGGCCGGTCTATGAGAAAAAGAGAGAGGTAAAAAGGGAAGTGACAAGCAGACTCATTCTCCGGTGCAGGATCCGGAGGTTTTTTACTTGATTTAAGTGGATTTAAAATAGAATCTCATCTTTAAAAAAGAACAGCGAGAAATTTAAATGGAACTGGAACTTATCTTTCTCGTATGCGTGCCTAGTTTATCGTTTGGAAAATTGCTTAAATGACAATTAACTGTGCGAAACAAAAAGCATTTGAAGGAGTGCCTCCTCCTCTTCCTCCTCCTCCCTCTTCTCCATCTGCTGCTCACGGAAACCTGGCTCACAACAGAAGGGAACAATTTGGAACAAAATCCTTTTCCCCCAAAATAATTCTCCTTTATTTTTTATTGCATAACATTTTTGTATTTCCAACTATAAATAAAAAAATGATTAGAAAGAAGTTACAAAATTGCGTTGAACGGACCAGAACGGCACAGAATTCCTCACACACGATAAATCATTTCCCATCTTCCTCTTCCTCCTCCTTAGCCGTGGCAGGGCCTCGCGCTTGGCACCGCAGCTGTGGGGGCCACGTGTCAGTCGCTGACGGTCTCATTTTCAGAATCTAAAAGAAAAAAATCCATATATGGATTTCACATCGAGGAAAACCCAAACCAAACCCAAAAGGGCCGTGTGAGCCGGTGGACCCCAAGTGAGCAGAGCGTGCTCCCGGTCCCACACGGACACAGAGACAGAGAGGGGCTGTGTGCCGGCAGCTCAGGAGTGCAAACCATCCTTGGGGTTGGGACCGCAGCACCCGCAGGGCCCGCGGGCCGGAGCTCTGGTTCCCGTGGGGGAAGAGCCAGGCTCCCAGGAGGCAGAGATGGGTGAGCCAGCAGAGACACCCAGCTCGGTGCACCGGGACCCTGCCGCGGAGCGAGGAGGGGACGTGGATGTGTGGAGCTGCCAGAGGATGGTGGGGTGGCCAGGGCTCGGCCTGCAGGCTTGGCTCCCCTGTCCGACGGAAAGGAGCCAAGCCTCGGGTCACGGATCACGGAATGCTTTGGGTTGGAAGAGACCCCCCCGCAGCTGGGCCACAGGGGTGCCATGGCCCAGCCGGGCAGCGAGGGGACCCCTGCGCCTGCCGCAGGAGCAGACCATGGGCAAGGGGCTTGCACAGACATGGAAGGGCACAGCAGCGACGGGACCGGGATAAGAGGCAAGGAAGGTGCCGAGAGCAGCGCATCACTGAAGCAGCAGCAGCAGCACGGGGTGTCACCTCGTGTCCCCCCAGCCCACATGCACTGGCTGTGCTGGGGACATGCTGGCAGGGACATGCACCCCAGGCACTGCTCCACAGACAGACACATGCACACTGCTGTGGGGTGGCAGCCACAGACGGGTCTGACGGAGCAGCAGACGGCTTCGGGATGAGCCCAGAGCACGTGCAGGGAGTCCCTGGAGCAGCAGGGAGGTGGGGGACGCTGGGGGACAGCGCACGGTGCAGACGCTGCCTGGATGTGGCACAGCTCCTGCTGGGTCTCTGTGGTCCGGGCCCAGCTTCCTCCCTCCCGTACTCCCTGCTCACTATGGATAGCCAGCGTTTGGCATGGAGTCTCCTCCAGGAAAACAGGACAGAATTAACGATCTCCGGGTAACTGGGACAAAACATCTGGCAGCAGGGGGTCAGCCACAACACCCAGAGCAGAGCCAGCTCCCCAGGCACCTGGCTCCTCAAACAAACCCCCGCAGGTGCCCAGCCACAGGCAACCTCCTCACTTCTCACGCCACGGTCAGCCTGAGCCTCCCCAGGCCGGGCGGGCAGCAGTGCCCGGGGAGCGCGGTCACCCCGGTGGCAGCAGAACCATGGGGACAGGCAGTCATGGCACTCCCTGCAGCTGCTGCCCAACGGGGACAGAGATACCGCACTCAGTCTAGTCTGATAAACAAACCAGAAATGCCAAGGAAGTTTTTACCTTATTTGCAAAGTCACTGAACAAAACAATGCAAGAGTAAATGCTTTTTGGGGCTATTTTATGTCAGATCTGGAGAATCCCCATTCGAAAAGGACTGGCAGCTGGTTATTTCTTTCTAAATCTCCTGTTTTTACAAGGCGTCAGAGCCCTGAACACCTCACAAAAACTGCAACAGGCCCAAGGAAGTCCCCTGAAGAGTGGCTGGTGAGGCTCTCACCATGCCCAGCTCTTCAAAAGCCACATTGTCATAGCTGGCGCTCAAGTGGTGCCTCAAAAATGAAAGGCGAAGTTTGGGGATGTGCTCCTTTCTGAGGGGAAAAAACAATCCTAACTTTTCCCTCTGCCTTGTGGCTACAACAACGTGCTCGATATTCACCATGCACTATCCTGTTGCACAAAGAAACTCATCCAACTGCTCCTTGCTCACCAGATTTGGAAAAACCAAGAGCTCCTCACAGGAATTTCACTGTTACAACAGATACTTTATCAACTCATGGGGCGTTGTCTAGGGACAGCTTCTCCACAGCGACCAAGGGAGCCCTAAAGCTTCCTGAGGCTTTGTGTGTCAGACTGAAGGCTCGACCCATGCAGACCCTAAACTCCTCATGAGAATATTGTTTCAAGGGAGAAGTTTAATAACCAAACATAGATCCAAGCATACGTAGCAACAGCCTTGATAGCACACAGCTACCCCTGAGAAGGGAGCAGAGAGGACCACATCATTCCCAACAGCAGCCACCTCCTGGTCCAAGCCCAACTTCCAACTGAATCAGGTGTGAGTGATCTCTGTGCTGACACAACCAACGTCAGCAGTGCAGCACATCCAAACCCCTCTGAGCAACAAATTCCTTCATAAAGCAAAATTTGTAACCTGACAGCTCCTAAAATCCATCTCATTACATTGCACTTCTGGAGCTCAGCTGCATTAATAAAAGCAGCAGCACAGTCAGGGCTGGAGCATCCCTGTCCTGCTGAACCTACTGGGATCACTCCACAGCCAGAAGTGTTGCCCCTGCCAAAAGGCACCGACCCGTGAGTCACAACACAATTCCCATCAGATCAACAAACGGGTTCATTTCTGGGGTACACAGACAGGAGAATGACTGCCAGGGATAAAATAATAACAGAGATCAGCACATCAGACAACTCCACTGAAGCTGAGTCTGCCCAAGGCACAGCCCGACACCACGAACCTCTGAGGTGCTCAAGGACTCAATCCATGATAAATAACCACAGCCAGAAATAACACACAATCATGTTTTGCTGTTTTATAAATTCAATCCCGTATCAGACGTTCATCTATCCGTGACAACAAGAGCGTGTGAGCTCTGCAGAGGCACCGTGCCCACACTTCCCCACAGGAATCACCAGAAATCGGGGACAGAGGGGGGCAGACGAAGAGCTGGAGAAGGCAAGGCAACCACACTGTACATTACACACAGTCAGAAACTGTTCCACGGGCGACTGTCTCTGAGCCAACACTTCCAACAGCATCCATGGGGAACGTGGAGGGAGCTAGCTGGCAGCAAGGCAGAAAACAAGGCAAGTTTTTGCCATAATAGCTAATGTCTGTTGAGTAACATCAGTCTCACTCCAAAAGCCTTGAACCTTTTCCTTCATTGCAGCGGGGGTGGTGGGGAGAGTGGGGATGACAGGGAAAGCAACACTGAGGTCACATAAGTTTCAGAAGGGAGACTTTCCAAAGTCTCCAAAGCCAGCTCCCAAGGCATGTGTGGGACAGATGTTTTTCCTGCTCAAACAAGCGCACACTGAACAAAATAGACATGGACCCACAAAGTGTCCACGGGGCTTCTCTGGAAAAATTCTGGATGTTCCCAGACCTGACAGCAATGCACTAGGATCATGAAAAATGCTTGAAGGGAAAGAGCTACCATTGGCAAAGCCAAGTTAAACTAACGATTCAAAGTATTAGTGATTTCCTTCCACAAACCCCAAACAGCAAAGCCTGCCCCTGGAGGAAGGAGCTCATTTCAGGAATGCTGTCTCTCAGCACCCTGCTCCCCAGCACCAGTGTCTCTGTGGGAGCACAGAGGCTGCCACGTCTCACCCCTTCAGGCCCTCGTCGTGCCTTTGGTCCCAGCTAATGTAAAGCATTTCAGAGAAAAGTGGAAGGCAAGAACGGAGCAGTGTGGAGACAGGTGTGGAGTAATGGTTAAGTAATCACAGAGTCCCAGAATGGTTTGAGTTGGAAGGGCCCTTAAAGCCTCCGTCTCATTCCACCCCCTGTCCTGGGCAGGGACACCTCCCACTGTCCCAGGCTGCTCCCAGCCCTGCCCAACCTGGCCTTGGACACATCAAGGGATGGGGCAGCCACAGCTTCTCTGGGCAATGTTTCCTCTTTAAATGAACTTTTAAAAGATTTTTTTTTTCTTTTTTAAAGGAATTTAAAAAATATCCCCTCTTTAAAGTTGTGGAATGGAGACCAGAGTTAAACAGGCAAACAAACTTCAAGGGCCAGTGCTGCATCATTCCTTTGAGTGAAATCTGTGCCAGGGAGGTTGAATCCAGATTTGCAAAAGAGCCTTAAAGCACTCCAGTGTTTCTCCCTGCCACCTCCAGTGCCCAGCTCTGCATCCCTGTGGCAGATGAGCACTGCCAGCGGCAGCAGCTCCTCTCCATGTCCAGTCTTACTCCAAGCAAGCCGGGAATGCAGTGGGAAAGCAGGATGTGGCTGTGCACTAAGACACTCCACCACAACATAAGGCAATCAGAGAGCCAAATGAATGGCACACAGGCAAACTTCAACTGTTTTCCCAACTTCCCAAACTGAAAGCTTCAAAACTTTCCCACTACTGGGTGGGTGACTTTGGGGGTTAAAATATTCTTTCAAGATTTGTATTAAATTTCTGTAGCTGAAAGACTGAAAATCAGGGTCTGATCAGATCTGTGAGCTCCCTCACTGAAACCTGGTATTTAAAGCTGATCCGTGCTGACTTCCCACATGTTCTTGCAGCAGAGTGCTGGCTGGCAATGTTGGGTGATGGCAGAGCTACAGGACATGCAGGACTGGAACCAGCAAGGCCAGGAATTCTGCCAGCAGGTTTGACCCATTTGCTGCACATTGGAGCAATATTCGGAGTCAGGAACAAAACGGGTTCAGTTCTGGGATCCGTAGGGGATCTTTTTGGGTGCAGTTTTCCTGCTCTGATGGTGCAGCACGGACCCCTCAGTTGCCTCTTACTCCTTGGCTCACCTTTTGCTCAAGAAGTTGCTCCATTTATTTAATCTCATGTCATTTGCTTAATTGCCACTGAGGACACAATCACCCTGTGACACAGCCCTCAGAACAGAGGGCAAAAAACCCCACGGCTTGAAGTGAACAGCCAGAAGAGCTGCAGCCAAGAGGGCCATCAGGAAATTAAAAATCACGAGTACAACAATGCCAGCAACACATTCTGAGCTACTGCTTGGCCCCAGTGCGACAGGCAGGTGCACGCCCACCAAGGCCCTGGAAGCTGCACCCATGCCCTGCTCCCCAGCCACCCCCGCCTCTCCCGGGAGCACAGCCATGCAATGCAGCCACCGTGGGGCAGGCGGGCACCAGCGTGGACCAGAGACTTCCCAACAAACGTAGCACAGACAGCAAAGCCACACGGAGAGACAGAAGCAGGAGTGTCACACCTGCACGCCCTTCTCTCATTCCTCCTGCAGCCTAACCCAGCGATGGTGACTGCCAAGAGGGTGCTGGCAGCAGGACCGAGCTTCCTGACACTTAAATGACGCCAGGATCCTTCAGAAGGGCTTCCCTAGTGCTTTGCAGCTCAGGAGAGACAAAGTTCAGGGGCCTCCTTCCCACCTGCCAAACCGAGCATCCTCCCGTGCACCGCCCGCAGCACGGAGGGAAGGAGCTCCAAGGAGCCCAGCGAGGCTGCAGCCCCTCGGCTCTGCAGCAGCACGGGCAGGGCTCGGGGCAGGGCTCGGGGCACGGTGCCCACGAGGTGCCAGCACGCACCCCCGGGGCACCGCTCTGGGGAGCACCCAACAACTGCCAGAGGCACCGCATCTGCTCCTGCTACACAACCAAGAGACAAGGGCGAATCTGGAAAACAAACGCGGAATTACCTGGAAGAGCTGGAAAGTGACACTGTTCTACATTTTAGAAAAACACTGGGTTTTTCACACCATTTTCAAGCACAAAATGTTTATTTTTCTTTTTAATCTATACAATTTCTCGGGGCTTTTAGTGCCACTGACTTTGTCAGTATACAAGGGATGGACTATACAGGCAATAGCGACATAAACTGTAGGATTCAGTGCGAGCCAAAGGGAACCCGGTGTGAGAACATATTTTCCATGTTTGCTCATGAAGCATACAGACATGAATCTAAAAAACCCAAACAAATTAAAGATACATGGTACAGAGAACAGAAATCTCTTACTGCAGTAAGTATTTTGCCCAGGCAGAAGATTCTGCATAATTGTCTATAAAATTCAATTCTAACTGAATTGATGGAATAATATATTCAAAGGGTACAAACAAAATAATTTAGACAGGTATAATGCTGGAAGTACAATAGAACTATACAATTCACAGCTTGGCAGCACAGGACGTCTCTGCCCCTCGGCAGAGGGTTCTAAAACGTCGTCGCGGCGCCCTTAGGGGTGGCTGCACCCGGGTCCTGTGCCTGTGACGCTGCCCGAGGCGCTCTGGGAGGGAAGGAGACTTACCATCGGCAAACCAGCTCTAGCCTTGTGCCTTTACACTAAGGTGCACGTGGAGGCTCTACGCACGGTAAAATGGGCAAAAAGCAACTTTTCAAACAGGAGAGAGGTGTCCGTGCCACCTGGAGCGCAAACTTCGGTAAAAAATAAAAATAAATAAATAAATAAATAAATAAAAAATATTCCAAACAGAAGGCGGTGAGACTCCAAACCTGAAGTGTCAGATATGAAAGAGAACAGCTTCACATTTTTATTCTGTTTTAGCGTGAACACCGCTGGCACGCCAGGCACCAGGCATCGCCCTCAAGCTCCGCGGCCGCGGCAGAGCCAGGACACGCGCGTGCTCTGCTCACACCGGTCTTACAGCCACCTGGAGGTACCTCCTCCTGTGACCAGGAGCTCCAGTACTTGTCTTCATTCACGGAACATGCATGAGCTTGTGATTTAACTGAATTATAAAAGCCCAGACAGGGAAAGGAAATGAAATCCAGTGTGCTGCTGACCCAGAGGAAAACAGCATTTGCTGCCTGTTACAGAATTAAGTCGCCATCTACAATGACTTCACCACAGGCTGGGAAGGAGAAGGGACAGCGCTGCCTGAAGCCATTCCCTGTCCTCGTACACACCTTCCTTGGATCACTCTGTAAATGCTCCTACATTACAATGTGCACTTCACTACTCCTTGTACAAACACCAACAATTTTACGATCAGTGCATCAAACAAACACGTCAAACAAACCTCACCTCACAATTCTTATTTCTAAAAGCTTCGGAAATGAAAATTCAACCCGTGAATAAAAACAAAAGCATTTACAGCAGAATGAAGCTGATGAGGAACACCAACTGTAAACCTGCAATATCTTTGCAAATAAAAGGAACTCCAACTCACAAGCAGATTGTAAATAAAACACACCTTTCAAATAATTGTACATCTCTTTCCAGCTGGGACTGGAAAGCTGAGATTCAAGGCACTGAACTCCTGCAGGGTTAGTACAATTTGCTAATTATCAATTCAAGTACATTGATGTTAAGGACCGCAAGTGTGAAACAGAACAAATAGAGGAATAAAGTGTCTTCAGCAATGGAACAGAAGCAGATATTGCCGTAAGGACAAACGATCGGTGGTGACGCCGCCTCACAGTGATTGCTGATGCAGGGTCTGGCTGTGCCCGGGGCCCTGCCTCGTCCCACACGGATCATGGCATTTACAGAGCAAACACTCCAACGTGACGGCGTCGAAATCACTGGGACCCATGGCGGGGTCACCCACGGCAAGGCCACCCATTGACAGGGTCACCCACGTGAAGGTCACCCACATGAAGGTCACCCCTGGCAGGGTCCCCGTGGCAGGGTCCCCGTGGCAGGGTCCCCGTGGCAAGGCACCGCGCTAGGTCATGCGCAGCCGCGGGCCGGGCGGCCGGGCCGGGCGCTGCAGCGGCACCGGGTACATCCGCAGGCAGGTCCTGCCCAGGGGCGAGAACCGCACGATGCCGGGGCCCCGGACCAGCCCCGGCTGCGCCACCGGGCCCGGCCACGGCACTCCGTACACGGGCGAAGGGAACACTGCTCCGTACTGACAGAGAGGCATCACGTACGGTGTCACCGCGCCCGCCAGGGCGGGCCCTGGCACAGGCACTGGCAGGGACGGCGCAGCTCCAGGAGCTAATCCCGTGGGCACGGGACAAGCCACCGGCACGGTGCACTTGCTCCCCAATCCTGTCCTTACCGAATTTACCTACAAAGAGAGAAACACAAGAAGTGTCGCTACAGGGCACTGTTCTCCCCGTGCCAGCAGCATCCCGGCCCAATGCCGGGCCCCGGGCAGCTGGGGGCACAGGCACAGGGGTGCCACGGTGTCCTCGGGGCTTTCTTTTGGGTTCTTTTCTTTTTTCCTTTTATACTTTTGTTGGGGGGCTGGGGCTTTTTTTGTTTGGTTGTTTTTTTGGGTTTTTTTAAAAGACAGAATATTTGGAAATTAATAGAAAAGGCTGATATGAGGCAGAGGGGAAAGTAACCTCCATATAACCTCGTTCTGTAACAAGGCAGGAAGCATCATTAAACAAGCAAAAATGAACACCCTCGCATGTCCAAAGGAACTCAAGTATCTGTTAACTTGTGCACAAAAGTAAATAAACTTCACTAAATGCAGAATTAACCAAAATCCCATGCTCTTACAGCCAGCCTCAAAAGAGGTTTAAAAATTGTAGCCCTTATTTCTGTACAAAATTGTTTCACCTGGCCCCAGGGACACCTCTCGCGGTGGCTCTGCCCAGCACCGGTGGTGGCCATGCCCAGGTGAGGCACAGCCAGCGAGGACACAGCAGGGCTGCTCTGCCTCGTGGGCTGCCAGGACCAATTCCAGCTGGTTTTCTAAAATTCTATTAACATACACTTCAATTATTCAGCTTTTGCGTGTGAGGGGCAGAGAAAGAGCTCTCCTCCCTCAATATGGGACGGCAGAGCTTCTCAAATCACACACTCCATCCTGCGTAATGCCATGGGAACTGCTGCTACCCCAAATGTTTGCAGCATTTCATTACATTTTTCATGCCACAGAATTTACAGCTCCCTGCCAGGGTTCCCACCAGGCCATCACCTATTGGTGGCATAAAGAAAAAAGGGTGTTATTTAATTCTGGGAATTAATTCTGGGAATCTCCCATCAATGTGATCTTTCACATTCAATTGATAAAATTGGTATGAAGGTGAAATTTTAGCAGAAAAAATGAATATATGTATAAGGCTGTGTGGGATGCTTACTCCATGTTTCTGATTTTAATATCTCTTCTCAATTAACAATAAAAACAGCAATGTCTCCTGGATGTCCTACTTTGGGGCATTAACCTCTGTTCCAGGGGCAATTTTAGAAAAATACAGAACTATTTGACACCCTCCTTCACTTCTCTGTCTCCCATTCTCACCTGAAACCTGAATCTGATGGTGAACATCAAACTGAAAGAGATGATTCAGTATCATGAATTTAATGCCAATAACGTATAAAACCCCACCAAAATTAACACAAACCAAAGAACAAGACACACAGGAACCAAGGATATATTTTTAAGACCTGCAGACTTCTGTAAGCTGTTATTAGATCCTTGTTTTAACATCCTCAGAATGATGGTTTCCACCAAACTAAGCCAACAGCTGTTCATGAAAATATCGGGTTTTGGACAACGCTCTCAGGCATGTGTGGGACTGTTGGGGTGCCCTGTGCAGGGCCAGGAGTTGGACTCCATCCTCCTTGGGGGTCCCTTTCAACTCAGGACATTCTGTGGTTCTATGGCATGCCCCAATCTGTTCTTTGGACTTGTTTTAATTTTTCCTGTGCTTTACCAGGCCAACTTCAAAGTGCCACCCCAGTGATACTCACAGCTCCAGTACTGTCGGGTGACAGGATTTAGATGATTTTTCCTTTGCTGGCTACCCCATTAGTATCAGTGTTTTCCTTCTGTATGGACCAGCTACCGCTGAAATGAAACTGAGTCGCAGGGCAGAGTCAGAGCTGGCTGCCAACACGAGCAGGCAAGGATGATACTCCATCTCTTTCATCACTTCTGCCCAGGTTGCTAAAGCCCCAAAGCTTTTAGGCAGCCCTGAAGATCTGTGTGCGTGCTGTTCCAATTCCCTGGAAAACCGTTCTGCCATTCAGACCGAGGCAGTGTGGAACAGCTTCAAACACAGATTCATTTTTTATTGTTTTCCCAATCCAACACGGAGGGAAGACACAGAGAAGGTGCTGTGGCTTGGTTTGGGCATCGTGGCCACGTGCAGCACACCCAAGCCCACGAGCCAGGAAATGCCAGCGAGGCTCAGACGCTCCCGAGGTGTCCAAGCCCCCGGCGCACGTCACCCACTGCCACAGACCCGTGGGTTCCCAGAAACAACCTCACTGTGCACTGGGAACATGTTTTAGCTTCTTTGGGGTAATGTTTTTTCCTTTAAAACCCATGGAGCTACACAACAGTATGGAGAATAGAAAACATTTTTGGCAAGCCCTTCATTCTCAGGCATTTCCAAATAGTGGTTTTAAGTACACGATATTCAGTATTCTTTGCATAGAAGGCAGCTCCCATTCCTAAGCTTATTCCTTGACTAATGCTAACCAAAATTACCTGTAAAAAAAGATTGTTTCATCATATCTTCACAAAGATCACAGAGAGAAATCACTCAGGCAGTTTGACCTCAGTTCTTTCTAATGTTTCCTACTGCATTTCAAACTACCGCTGATGAGAATCTACCTGCATTTCCACGCTTCATTAAACCATTTGAAAAGGAATGTTTCGGTGCTCCTGTGACACAATTGGATGAAGGTTCCTCCCCCTTTGACAGGTCCCCCCCAAATTTCTAATATGATCAACCAGGATTTGCAGCCAAATGGACTGGTAACTTCCACAGAAACAAAGCAGAATATAAAGTTTTCCTCTGCATCTCAATTACATTATTGCTGTCTACACTTCTGATGACAGAGGATGAAAAGAAAACCACTCACTCTTATTAAACACACTCCCAGTTTCTCTTCTATTTCCAGCCTTAAAGAGTAGCCTTCACTTAGTTAAAAAATAATATATTGTATTCAGAGCAAACAATTTGCTGCTGGTGGTAGAAGGAATCTTGAGTAAAAAAGAGAACTCAGCAAAGTGAGTCCTCTGGTTCCAGGGGGAAAGAGAAGATTTCCAGTCAGCCACATAACTAATTGCCCTGCATATTCCTAACAGTGGGTGAACAGTAAGAGAAAATTTTAAAGTAAAAAATGTATTTTTCTATTTAAATGTATAGTTGATATTTTATATATCTTTTTTTTTATTGTTTAATGTATTTTTCATCATGGGACAACTCCTGTATGAAAACCCTTCAGGGAGGCATTTCTCTTTACAACAACCCCCAGAGACAATGCAGAAGTGAAGGTACAAATCCTGCCACCCCAGCCCCCCTTTCTGACCATCACACGGGACCAACAACCGCTTTTCCCAAAACCGAGCCCGCGTGAGACAACCCACCCTAACAGCTCCGTACTAGTTTGTTCCAGTTAGAAAAAAACACAAAAGGCATAAGAATCACCTTGTTTCCTACTTATCCAGCCTTTATTTCCAACATAAAACCTTATTATAACCTCCTCTGATGGGCTGGAAATCTGCTTAACGCTCCTTATTATTTTCTTGCAAAGCCATTTTTGATCAAAAGAGGCGACAAAAGACGGTGTTACCAGATGAACTGAAGAAGTACAGCCTGAGCTTCCGATTCTCCCTCTTGGAAAGCTATTTTTCCCATCCTTTATGTGATTTCCCAAGTTCTTTTTGTCTTTGCAGTTGACTCAGCTGTGATTCAGCACAGGTGTAACATCTCCCCATGGAGCTCATCCCTCCAACACTGACACACAGGTCACTTGTCCAGCTGTCCACACTAGGAGTCCTCTCACACTGTCCCCTTCCTCCTCCTTTGGCCACTTCTCTCCCGACACCACGCAGCCCTCTTCTCCCTCAACTTCAATTTCCCCTTTAGGGTGAATTCCAAAGGGCACAAACAACAGAACAATGCTTAACTCCCAAACCAGCCCTCATCAAACTCTTCTATGTCATACCTGCTGCCCTGTTTTCTGCCACCTGCAGCATCCTGTGCCATCTTCATGGCCAAACACTGAGCAAAAAGCACACTAGCAACGTTTGCCATCTGCCCTTGCATCTCTGCTGCAGCCACCACGGTCCTTATGAGGCCTTCGTGCCCCAAACCCCCCCAGGTCTCACCCACCCCAGGGCTCCAACTGATGCCCAACTCCTCCACGCAACAGGGAATGATGTGAAATGGAGAGCAGGGAATCCCAGCCTCTCCATGCTCTTGGCAAATCACCTCCAAAACACTTCAGTCAGCTCTGTTAATTCCCTGGAACAACTGCCACGGCTGAGACAGACACAAACCCTCCAAGATCAGTGCACTGAGACAGGGACAGTCCTGCTGCTCTCACGGCGAGACTCTGCCTTCTCCACAGGCTTTGAGACACAGACACCAAGACTGCAGCAGGGAAAATCAACCCTAAGTTGATATTAACAGGTGATTTAATTAAGTAAAATAACCACTTGTTTCTCCAGAGGTATGGGTGGGCAAAACATCCACATCAAATACTTCAAACTTCTGCATGGGTCTCAGGGGAAAGACACCAAAATGCTGCAAAAAGCACATCAAAAGAAAGGAAGAAGTGACTTAAAAAAATCTGTGCCCTCCCCAGCACTTTATGGAAATCTTCAATTTGGGTTTGCTAGCACCAACTTTGACTTATTTTATGAGACCTATTAGGGTCTTAAATAGACACTGCTCACTCCAGAGCTGGTTAAACCATTACTGTGTAAAAGGATTATTTACTCACTCAGGAACCTGCAGGGACCAAAGCAGAGGCACTGGTGAGGTTCCTGCTTTGGTACATCTCACCTCACCAACAACTACAGAGCTACTACTGCTGCAAGATTTTTCCCTTCTACACGCCAAAAAGGCAATGGTTTACTATCCAGATCTCGTTCTCTTGCTCTTAAGGGATTACAAAACAGCTCCTTGCTGTTATTTTCCTCTATTTTGGCTCAATTTGCAGTCTTCCAAGAAAATGAACCAAGCAAAAATTACTAGTCAGAGAATCTCCAATTGTGAGGAGGAAGAGGCCTGGAAACCCAGCCCAGGGTGGGGCAGAATGGTGAACTGGGATTCTGGATGAGTGCTCATTGCTTTGTGTGCCTGCCTCCGTACCCGCCCTCAGCCGCGACACCGGCACCGGACGCAGACACCGATGCGCCCCGAGGGCTCTGTCCTGCTGCTGCTGAGAACGTGAAGGGACAAAGGGGGGCTCTCCAATTCCCTATTTGTTGTAGGATATTTTGACAGCATTTTTGAGGATGGTACTGTCCAGATGCCCAGTACAACAAGCAGGGGTCAGCACACCCCCAGCTGCCCTCTGTCCCAGACCAGGACTCGCTCCAAGTCCACTCAAACGACGGCTCCCAACCACTGAGCCACAGCCCCTGTTCTAAGGAAGGCCAATATCAAAAAGAAAACTTTAGTAATAGTTGAAACTGAAGTTGAGCAACAGATGGTAACGATAGGAGTATTGCTGTGTATCGCTGTTAATAAGCAGTTTGGAATTTAAAAATATATATTTTTATATATATTGCTGCCCATATATCCCTTAAGGTTATTCCAAAGGACAATTTAAAAAAAAAAAATTGATTTAGTACTGAATGAAAAGAGCTGGACATTTATAGAAAGCATTTATCTGGAGTAATTTTAGTCTATGTCCTCCTCCACATCTGAGTTCTGCAAAGGCTGTCAGACACATAGCAAAAGGTATGTCCTTCAAGGAGGGCCACTTACTCCACATGTCTCATTCTGCGTTTGCATGGGGTTAGCCTTTGGCTCCATGTCTTGCCTTTTTTGGTTCTGCTTCAGTTGGTTTAAAGAAGGTTTTGTCTGTGCAGCTCCAACAGTTTTGCTCGTCCACTGGTCCACCAGCTTGTGCAGGTCGTCTGTGAACGTCCCTTTCTTGTTGTTACTGTTGTTGGCCTGAACCTGCAGCGTCGACTGCGGGAGGGGCTCAGGACACGTCACCAGGCTGTTGGTCGAGGATCCTGGAAAACCACACACAGAGAGTTGGGATGGTGTCTCTGCCTCGCCTCCGCTGCTCAAACCCCTTCTCACCTACTGCCACTCCAGTGGTGGCTTTTCAGACTTCTAACCCTCCCCCTCCTGGCTGCAGAACACCTTTGCTTAAAGAAATGGTCCAAGTCCAATGGGTTTGCGTTTTCTATCACATCGTGTTACCTTGGCCACTAACTTGTCCTGGGTGAAACTAAGGACAGGGAGGGAAGCCGGGAATGCAGCCCCGTAATGCTGACATCCCAGGGCACTCAATATCTCATCAGAGACTACCATGAGGAAGGTGGGATGTGTTGCTAACACTGCAAGCATTTATAAAATGAATTCATCATTTATTTTACTTGCATAAGTTTGCTGTCCTCCTGGAAAATTGTCATTGTCATAGAGGCTACAGGCAGGGCTGGTTCCTGCGCCTCACAGGCTCTGGGAACCCACCACCTCTCTCGATGGTGCCAGGACCATCCACGTGGATATTTGTGTATTTTTGGGGAAAAAACCCCATCAGGACCATGAAAGTATAGAAGAGAGAGGAGAGAGCATGTAGTGGGTGGGGTGACTGTTTGGGACAAAGAAAGAGAACTTTTGGTATAGATAAAAGCAGTCAGGAAGAGTATTGATAGAGATTTAATTTTATATGTTCGCTTCTTTCTAGAAGAACTAGTAAAACAAAATTTTCTGTCCTTTTTCTGCTTAATGACTACAAGTCTGACACAGCGAGCTCAGCAGGGGACTGCAACTGAAGGAGTCTGAATCTGAGCTAAGCAGAAAATGTAAAGTAACTTCTCAGCTAACATATTTGAGATAGCTAAAGATTGGAAATAAAGACCATCTCTCCAAGCAAAAAGTTCATAGAACTGTAGTAAAATTATTACATAAGCAAACATGAACATTTAATCTTTTCTCTGTTAATCAGTTACCAGCCAATGAAACCGAGTACACTAATTAGTCCTACAGTTATATAAAATACATTAATAACCTTTAAATGATCATGCATTCAACCTGCAACGTCACTTCTAAGTGAATACTGCTCAATTCCTTTTCCTTTACTTGGGGCAAAAGTGAGAAGAGTAAGGATTTTGAGAGGAAAGTCCTTCAATTGGTGTTTAATATTTCATGCAGCTCAAGGGGGCTGGGATGGTTTTAAGCTATCAATTCCTCCAGCAGAGAACTGCAGTCATATAAAGGTGTGTATTTCGGAGACAGACACTGGACCCAGTTTCCTGGCCGCATGCGTGCACGGTCTCACACACAGAACACCACGAGTCTCTTGCAGCATGCGAGGTTCCCAAGACATCACAGCACATGCATTAGTCTCAAAGTACCACAATTTATACGCTCTAGTTTCATATAAGTGCATCAGCTCTAGTTATTAAACAACTAGCTTTTAGTAAAAAAAATAATAATAATAAAAAAAGCAAAGAACATCCCATGCCATGAAGGAAATACTGAGAAACAAAAATGGGATAGTTACTACTACTGTGATCTTTGCCTAGACATAGTCGTTTCAAGGTGGACCCTACAAGGTAAAACAATACAAGACACACAGAATTAGGTAAGACTAAACACAACAAATCGGACGGACAAGCTTCTGTACTTTTAAGCAATCAAAAAGTAGTTATTATGCAAGAAAGGACAGACAAAGTCAGCAGTTCAGGTGAGTAAAGGAAGCCTAAATAACTGGACAGCTCAAACCTTTCTTAATGTGCAGCCATTCAAAAGCTTTGGAAAGTACCACAGCATGCCAAAAGCAAGGGCTCGTGACTTAAAGATGCATTTGTTTGGAGTTTTTTTTGGTTGGTTGGTTTTTTAAAAAAAATTTTTTTGTTGATTTTCTTTCTTTTCCTTTTTTTTTTTCTTTTTTTCCAAATTGCCTTGGCTTCCTAATAGAAGGTTTTGATTTGTTTTCTATTAATGCAGGAAATGATGTCAATTTAGTTTGTGATTGGAGGCCAAAAATGCTTTCAGGAACAAGTCAAGCTAGTCTGGCTGCAAAGACAAACCATAAAACAACCCTAAAAATCCTGTTTTACAAGTCCAAAAAGATACATTGTTCTGCAGGTCTGAGGCCAATTGTTTCCAAATAGTTTATTTATAGGATTTGTGTCTAAATGTGAGACTCTGAACTTCAATTGAAGAGAACTGTGAATGAGTTTCCCTTATGCCTTGTCCAAGTGCAGAGAAATAATCCATCAGGGTAGCCAAGTTTTAATTTAACTGAACTGTGTGGTTTTTTCATGATTGTCTCGTTCCATCCTTCATCGTGATTTTACAGTCTGTTGATAGATATCAGTGCCAGAAGTGTGCTGAGACCCCGACTCGACTGTCAGATCTTGCCAGACATCGGCACCGTTGCTATTTGGGTGCCAAATTTCCTGAAAGGTATTTTGGACTTGATAAGAAGAAAATCGTCATGGTATGGGGGAGATGAGCGTCTGACATGGGCTATGGCGAGTGCATCGGGAAGAAGCACTTGAAACCATGAGCAAAATCAGACTGGGGCAAAAAGGTAAGACAGAGGATGGATGTGCTTTTTCTCTAGAGTAAACAGTGGTGTAACATTTTATGTTACTGTGCCAGAAATGCAGCTTTAAACTCAGAGATTGCAGGTCCAGGCTGACACAGGCCCTGAATGAGTCTTCAGAGGAGAAGGAAGCGATTTCAGTCAGAGACTGAGGAAGAGAAAGTAAAGAAACGAGGGAGGGAGGAAGTAAGGGAGAAGAGATGTTTGTGCTCAGATATGGGTGGCATGAGGAACAGAGGACTGCTTTGAAAGAATTTCTTATTATTTCTTATAGTTCATATAGGTTTCTACCCTGGGAAAATCAGAAGGACATGACTACAACAATGCAAGCATGACCAAGTTTAGTTCTCATCTCAAAGCCCAGGTCACAAACACAGTCACATTCACAACTCAACCATCTGTCTTGTGTTCTTAAATCTTTCGCCCTCTTTCCCCTCAGGTACACCTTACCTTGCCTATCCCAAAGTTAGCTACCGATTCCCACAATGGAAACAACTCCCCATGATGGCAGTGGCCACGGCAGCAATCCTAGAAGGCCGTTCCCTGCGGCACCAGGCAGTTCTTAGCACAGTGCGAATGCAAATGGAAAGCACCTGCCTGCGAGGAATAAAAGCAGGCAGCTGACTGCAGTACGTGCTCAAACGTATGTAAAACCACTTTAATCACCAGCCCCTCTGCTTCCTGCACGCCCAGTCACAGGTTTCCCAGCACCTCAGGTGCCAAACCCGACCCAGGGAAGTGACAGAGAGCGGCGACACTCAACATTCACTCACGAAACACCCGCGTGAGGGGCGCCAGCTTGGAGGGAAACATCACAGCAGAGTCAGTCACCGAGAGGAGAGCGGCTCCCTCCGAGCGGCATCGCTCCAGCGTGGGGCGTGGGAGATGGGAAACGCTCCCTAAGCGGGGAGACTGCCTGAAGCAGGGACTGACAGCCATCGGCCACGGCTGGTTATGAATTCAAATTCAATTAAAAATTCACTTTGTAGGTCTAATTCACCAGATTAATTGTATTACTGCTAAAATTAACGTGTTTAAGAACTGTAAAGTTAAGGAGATGAATCGTAATTAAGATTTAATGTAAGACTGTGAAAGTTCAGCAGAGCATTTTACCTCCAATTCCAGATCTCTTATCTCAGGAATTAAATAGCTATTATATCATACAGAACAGAAAAAACCCACTGTCCCATATTTGCACTCAACAGCTGCCGAAAAGCTGGAAAGCTACAAAAAAATGGAAATGGCAATAAACTGCTAGACCATTTCCATAATTGCATATGCACATACAGTATATGAATTGCTACAGACCTGGCAAAAATTGCATTACACAAGATTCCAAGCCTAAGCCAAATGGAGCTTTGAAAATTCCACTCACAATCAGTGGAAACTCTTCCCTAGGGCACCCTTGCAGTTTAACCCAGGAAAGGAACTCAGGATAAAATTATGCTAAAGCCAATCGGAAATATTTTATTTCATGAAACATACAAAGGTGAAGTCAATACTGGACATGGGGAACAGATCGAAAGGTCCTGGAGAACACTGTGAAAGTGCTCGAGTCTGATGGATCTTGTAACCAGAGCAAGATCCTTGCGATACTGTCTTTAATCCATCTGAACATTTATTTTTAAAGTTGTTGCCAACTTTTCTGCCAGTGCAGCAGGTCTCCTGCTGGCATATCCCACCTCGCCAAAGGGCTGGTGTTCCTGAACCAAACATACAGACTCAGAGCATTTCTGAAAATGCAGCACAATGTTCCCCAACAGCTCTCAAATAAAACAACACCAGGGAAACCTTGACTTAGGGAACAGACCCAGGACTCTGAACTGTCTGGATGTGCCACCAAGCTGCTGGCACTGGACAGCCACGCCCCAGCCCTGTAAACTGCACGGAGGATGGAATCCTACCTCCAATGGTTTGGGTTGGAAGGGACCTCGAAGCCCACCCAGTCCTGCCCCCTGCCACGGGCAGGGACACCTTCCACTATCCCAGGCTGCTCCAAGCTCCAGCCAACCTGGCCTTCCTCAAGCACTGTTTCTCCTGAGGCTCCAGTGAGGGCTGCTCTGGATAGCAGCCCCACAGGACACCCTGCTGTCCGTCCTTCCCGCCGCAGCCTCAGCCCCAGCCGCCTCGGGGAGGACAGGACCGCGCACAGCCCCGGCCCCTCACTCACACACAACCCACCTGCTGGGCTCACCAGGAAAGCAAGCTGGAACCCCCTCCTGCCCCACCAAACCTGCCCATAGCTCAGCCGTGGGGACCTGCCCAGTGCCCCGGGGAGAGGCACCCCTGGAAGCCACGCTGTGCTCTCAGGATCGGAGCCCTCGGGGGTGACTCGGGACTGCGGTGCCACCTTAAGTGCCCGAGCTGCCGCCCATCTCCTGCTGTGACTCAGGGACGGGGGAGGCCAAACCTCCCCCAGCACTCGCCCAGAAGAACCTGGGAGAGCACATGGGCTGAGAACAGAAAGCAATTAGTCATGCCGAGTTATTTAAGCATCAGGAAACTTCACGATTCAAAGGATTTACATATTCCCTTGGTTTCATTCACAATATCCACACACCCAAACATTTTTAATACACTGGTTTTTAATTGCCATCTCCCAGACTTTTTGCATCCTACTGAATAGTAATTCCATGGAAGATTAATGAAACAACTTCTGGGAATTACATGTGCAGAGGAAGAAATTACTGTGGCCGCTCTAACACCAAACGGGAACATTTGGGAGCTGAAAATTCCCCTCAGGTTCTCAGAAAAAATCCCTAAATGCAAAATTGTCTCATGACTTCACCAGTGGTTAAAAGCTTACATGATAATAAATTCTGCAAACGTCAGTCACCTGAGTGTTTGGACTTTCAGGGAGCTCAAACAAAAAAAATCGAGATTATTTTTTAAAACACTGTTTATTCATAAAATTAGGAGGAGTGTATTGGAGTGGTCTTGTGCCTTTGACCTGAGCCACTTGGGTAGTAATGAGCAATGCAGAACTCCAAGGGCAGATCTGACACTACTGTAAACCCACGGTTATGGAACCAAACACTTTGTCAGGAACGTTATCAGCCCTCCTGAGGTTATATGTAAGTGGCCTATAGTACCTGTTCAGCACAACATATCTTTATTGTACAAGCAAAATCCGTTTGCCTGAAAAGCAGCATCTACAATTGGGTAAAAGTCTTAATTTTTTTCATTAAATAGCTTGATATTGTTTGGTGGAATTGCCAATTACTTTAGAAGTCAGAGGAATAGGGTACAAATAGAAGGTGCACAGTTATTTGAGACAAAACTCCTGGATCCTAGCAATCCATTTCCAAGTATCATCTGAAAATCTGATATTGCTTTTTACTTATTTATGCTTTGATGAACTGCTAATTGACTTCATCTCTGAGGTCACATAAGGTCATAAGAAAATAAACTGAGTCAAGTGCTTCAGCCAGATCAGCTTACACAAAAAGTTGATGGGACTCTCCCTTAGAGTAACCAGATCTTCCTGCGGCTTACGAGTACATCAAAGAATTGCTCACTCAAACTAATTAAAGCGATTGCACGGGGGAAAGCCCACCTAGGACAGAGATTTGGAAAGAACTAGCTGGAGCACTGTTGTCTCAGCATTTCCACATGCAAAGAGCGGGGAAAAAAATTAAAGAAAATAGAGTGGATATAAACAGTACTGTATATTGTGTTAATACAGCCCTTGTATGGAAGTTATACCCTCCAGTGACCTTCTAGAATTGTATCAGCTTGCTACATGCATGTCTTCAGAGTCCAAACATGTGTGAAAGAGACCATTCGTCTACAGAAGGATGGATTTCGTTTTGTTGTCGCTGGAACCGGGACAGCAGACATGTATATTTGCCACATTGCAAATAAAATTACTTCAACAGAAATCACATAAAGTACAAAAGCTTTGATAAGTCCAGGGTAAAATTTACCATCAGGCTATATATAATAAATGATGAGATCTTCCACACATGCTTTTGGTGCCCAGGCACGAGCCAAAAGCAGTGCAAAAAAAGCTTTCATATGAAAAATTAATATAAATAAGGTGTGTTCATGATGATTACTTAAAAGAAAGAGAAAAAGAAAGAAAAGATGGTTCAGAAAAAGGGGCATCCTGCCAAACATATTAGAGATATAAACCATGGAATTGGAAAAAGGGGGTAAAAGAAAGATGGACTGTGATAAAATACAAAAGAACAAATACAAACAGATGGACAAAGACACAGGTCCACTGAGGAATCTGGTACGAGGTTTGCTACTAGATTTATAGGTCACTCTCTCAGACGTTTGGTGGAAAACCGTCCAGCCTGTAAATGAATATAAAGGGAAGAAAACAAAGACACTTATAAAGTACAAGTAGCTGTGATCAGATGTCCTAAACCATCAGTCAAATCAGCTTTGTTAGTTAAACCTCCACATCTCCCCCTTAACTTTGCCAAAGAGGAGCAAGTTCACTGACCATACACAAAGGATGCAATAACAGCAGAAGAGGACAGATAGATATTTTGCAGATTAGTTTGGCAGGATGTGCAATGAGAGGAAGGTATTTTAATCATCATTGGAACTTCCCATATGCATGGCAACAAGATCAGTCAAAGCCTACGACGGGGGCAATACACAGAGGCCTCAGAGCTGGGGTCCTGGGAGCACAGCCAGCCTACAGTCCTGTGGCTGGGACTCCAAAATTATGCACAAAGTGAACCCCTTACAGAAAGGAAACATAACTTGGTCCCCTGGGTTTGGTTTTCTTTTAATTTCATCTTTATTTTCTCTCATGCCCAAGATGGTTTGATAGTTTATAATGAGGAACTCGGGGTCTACCAGAATCAAGGGGCTAAAAAAAATGAAATGAAGGGAACAATCTCCTAGCCTTCTGTATCTCTTTTGTTTTCCTTTCATTTTTCCTCAGGAATCTGTAAGGCAGACTCCAGAGAAGGTATCAGGATAAAGCCACTGCTGGCAAATCTGGAAGGTATTTCTTTCCTGAAAATTAGGGATGTCTTGGGCACGCCTTCTCGAGTGCTGGTAACACTCGGTAAGATTGTTAAATTTCGCTCTTCTGACAATACTGCAGCGATCTCTTTAAAGATAAGCCAGTAATTTGGATTGTCAAAGGTTCACGTTCCTCTATCACTCCTAAGAAGTTCAAGCCTAAGGGAAGGGAACTAATTTTAGCATGTGCTGGAAGGGACACGAAACAGCCGGCAGGAAAAATCACCTTGGCCAGAGCTTGCGTTGGCGTCAGCTCCGTCGGGGCCCAGGCCGGAGCAGATGTCAGAGGACAGAGAGGCTTTGACAGAGCAGGGCTGCTGGGTCTGCACAGCCTTCCCGAAGGCGGGGGCTGCGGCAGGAGGCACCGCGGCGGCTTCGGGGGAGCCCGGCTGCGATTTACTCGTTTCTTTGTGGGGCGAGTCTTTAGAGTCTGAAAGGTTACCTGGAAGAGCAAACAAACAGAACACATGCAATGGCAACAGCTAGGAAACCTCCGAACAAGAAATCCCTGCCTAAAAACAATCCATATCTCGACCCCGAGAGGAGCAGCCATTCGCCATTCTGATGTACCGGGTGGAGCACAGACTTGGGGGACAGCCTGCACCAGAAAATAATCCACACCTCCTATGCTGATCCTGTTTCTCCAAGAAGCCCCTGGAGTAGGTTTGATTTTTACAGTTTCTCCTCTGTGTTTTCAGGAGCCTTAGAAGGAGCACTGCTGGAATAAAGAGAGAGCTGCTGGGGTGCTGAGGAGGAGGATGAACGCACAGAATGACAAAGCAGGACACAGAGGTTTGCTCTCTGACACCAAAGGTGAAATTAAGCAAACGGAGAAGAATAAAAATTTGCAGCAAAGACACAAGGAACTTTTTATTTATAGCTATTTGAGAATAATTGTCATTGCCACTGTTAGATACCTCTGCTGAAAAATTCATGTAACACATGATTGCAAAGGTATTTTGGTTTTTAAGCCTCTTTACCTGAGATATTTGTGTAGACAGAAGTATAGATAGAGACACTTATCTAGATATCCACAGATAAATATCAACATATAAATATCTAGATAGACGTAGAAGCACAGACAGTATCAAACGCTGCTTCAGTCCCTGTGAGCAAGAACACTCAGTCTCAAGATGGGCCACAGAACTTATTGCCTCCGAATGTATTTGTTTTTCCCAACCCAGCTGAAACCCTTAGCTAAAAGCAAAAACCTCCTCAATACCCTGTCTACAAAGATCGATGCAAGGAAACTCAAAGGGGACCTATGATGCAGTAATACTGGGAACAAGAGCCACCAGGGTGACTGCTGGAAATGCTGCTGCTCCCCTAAATCACAGCATGAACTAAGCTGAAGAAAAATTATTATTCGTTTTCTATTCTACATTTTGCTGAAGAAATAGGTACTGGGGTTTATCAATATTTCCCAGGTAAGTCATATTTTTGTACTTTTCCAAGAGATAACAACCCAAGACTGTAGTGCTGTGTGAAAATCTGATACTACTTCAGATGGTCAAAGCATCCATCATGGTTTTATAGCTGCTTTTACCTCCCATCCTTCGGGGGAGCAAATGCAATCCCATCTTTTTTATGGGACATCTTGGAGGAAAAAGTAAACAACAACAAGATACAGCACCTAATCAACAGAGCATAACAGCACCTAAGAAGTGAACGCAAACATCAGTAAATTGCATTTGGAGAAAGGAGGAGATGTCACCAGGCTGTTTTCCAAATTAAAGTGGAATATTATTCCTCTGCCAAGCACTGTAGCCAGTGCAGAGCAGGCAGGGATGGCTCACCACTGGGAGCTGGGATAAGCCTGTCCAAAACCATGCCAGCTCAAAACCAACAAAAATCCCGTCCTTTCCAGCAGTCCCAGCCATCACACAGCAGAGCCTCAACTGACACAAGCAGCAGGCGAGGGGCAGCGCCCAGAGCACCTACTTGTGCTTGATGTTCCACTCCTGAGCTGCTGGACCAGAGGGTTTAAGAGTTTTCCAGCTTTCAATTTGTTTTTGCTGGTTCTTCGGCGACGGCCGCTCGGCGGGGCGGAGTGAAGGAAGCCCAGGTTGGGAGGAAGGGGTTTCCCCAGCCGAATATACAGTGCCTCTATCTCGTTCTTCTGCTGCGTCTGGAGTTCAGCAATCTCTTTCATATGCCTAAAAAAATAAAAGAACTCTGCTAGCAACGTATTTGGTACACCACCACATCCTGGCAGTGTAATTAATTGCAAAAGAAGAAACAAAACAGTTGTTGGTTATAAAACAATCTGCTGCTCATCCCCGAGTGCGCAAAGCTACGACAATCTATCTGTGGTGACTCCCCATCCCTGGAAGTGTCCAAGGCCAGGTTGGACGGGGCTGGGAGCAGCCTGGGACAGTGGAAGGTGTCCCTGCCCATGGCAGGGGTTGGAATGAGATGATCTTTAAGGTCCTTTCCAACCAAAACCATTCTGGGGTTCTATGAGTTATTCTTCTAAAAGGAACTGGCAGATAAGGCAATGCACAGCAGGATGCACTGTGGGGGAAGGTCCTGGCAATGCCTAATTTGCCCAGAACCAGTTTACTCCTTACAGCTCTGCTCATCCTAAGCTGAGCTGCTGCCAAGGTGTGGTAACACAAGCTTCCCTCGCATTGCTTGCAACCCAACATACTTTTCTCTCAGGTTCTGCAATTCTTTCTTCATATCAGCATCTTCAAACTCTGAGTCATTGTCACTGCTCATGTAGGATGACTGCGAGTGGAAGGACGTTATGTTGATGGTAGGAATCTTCGCACCTTGCCCGTTGGGCGACTCGGGGCCGGGTGAGCCGCCTTTGCCAGACCTCTGCAGAAAAGCAGCTGCTTTTTTAATTAAGTCCGTGGCTGTGCTGCTGCTGCTGGGGGGGGAGAGCTGGGCAGCGGCAGCAGCCGCCGGGGGCCGAGGGAAGGGCTCGTCGGCCGAGTCGCTCGAAGCCTGGTCGCAGAGGACGTCGACGGAAGAGGCCGTCTGAACCCTGCGGACAGCGGCCTTCATGTCCGGGCTGGAGGGCAGCTCGTCCAGGTAGACGTCTGGGGGGGCCGAGAACCTCAAGCAGTGCGGTGCCGTTAAAGTTAATTCATCCTGCGTGCTGATGACTGAAAACCTGCCAATCGTTTTGGCTGGTGTGCCGCTCTCCTGAGCCTCAGCCTGTTTTCCACAGGAACCAGAGCCTGGAGAGCCATCCCTGTGGAAGTTACTCATCGCCCCATCTGCTGTCGCTCGCCGCGTTACACCCTCCGTGTGCGCAGGCGAAGCCGTCCTCTCTGCCTCCTCGCTCCTCTGGGAAGTCTCCATCTGTGGAGCTGTGCTTGATGATGTAGGTGCGACCTGGAGAAAATAAGAGAGCTTAACGAAAGGAACTGCAACAACCAACCAAGCAGAAAACCGCTCCTAGCTCTGGTTACCTGAAGGAGGCCTTTTGCTGGAGCAGCGGGAGCTGAAGTGATGCTTGCGGCTGGACCTGTTTTAAAGTTGGGAAAAAAATATTTATGTCTGGAATGCTTTAACATAGTAAAAGCCAATGCTTTTATTGTGATAAAATGAAGTGTACCTCTGAGGAATAATCTCTGTAATACAGGATCTAAAATGCAGGAGGCAATAGCAATATAAAATACCTGCAGGTAGGCAGATCTAGTGATTTGGGGAATTCAAATAATAATAGGAGTGTGCAATTTCACTAGTCAGTTGAAAATTTTTCAGGAGAAAAACAGAAGAAGAACTAAACTTGCACGATACATTGGGCCTGACTATTCTGGTGTTATTGGTGTCTCAGAGACACACAGGGCTGCCGAGCATGGACAGGCTGCTCACAGTGCTACATTCCACTTGCAAACTCTCTTCTCTGCCTGTAGGGAGACACGCAGATGTCAGCTACCCAAAGCCCTCTCGCACTGCCCTAAAAGCAGGGGACAATCGATGTCCACCAGGAAGAGAATGGCCTGTGTTGTCACACAGACCTGGCAGCCAGATCTGCCACAACAACCTCAAAAAATAGATATATTAGCAGCCCTCCCCAGTCCCACCCATGAAATCAGGAGCACTGCGGCACTCCTCAGCCCGTAAAACTTCCCATGCGTGTCAAGAAAGGTAAATGGAGGTGAATTAACTGGTAATGCAGGCAAATAAATAGGTGAATGGAGATAAACAAATATGTAAACAGGTAAATAAATACCCTTCTTTCTGTGGCTTCTACTGTGTTACTACAGGAAGGGTCATTTAGCTACCAGCACTCTTTTCCAGTCCTCTGTGGAACTCTCCCGAGAATCCGCCAGGTTTCCCCCAGAGACTGATCATATTCCTTCTGTCAACACGTTTTTATGAAACCCAGGAATTCGGAGGGACTTTTTAGGGGAAACCGATCACTGGGGACGCAGCCTCCCATGTGAACACCCCACACCTATAGCACAGACAGGAACTGCACGTGTGGGTTGAAACACATCTGCCTGAGAGGCAGCTCCTAGGAAGGCCAACAGAACGGAGATGTTTAACGTGGGTTGTATCAAAAGCAGGATCAGAACACCAGCACTGGGCAGTGCTCGCAGTCAGCAGCAGGGGAGCAGCGAGGGGACACCGAGCAGGAGCGCCAGAGGAGCATTACCTGTTCCGCTTGCTGACCCACCTCTTGCCTCTGAGGGATGAGCACCCACGCCAGTGACCTCCGACTTGTCAAACTTTCAGTAAAAGGGAAAAAGAAACACAATTTCAGTCTCACTCACAAAGCAGAATGTGTTCTCCTTCCCTCACTTGCCCTTGCTGCCCTGGCACTACCAGGGAATACTGAATTACTTCACAGTGCCTGTGGAGGTGGCCTTCAAGTTTTGCCTCCAACTCCCCCATTTTTTTTCTCCTTCCTTGGAAGAAATAAAGCAGTGGCAGCATCACAGCTGGAACTGCAGCCCAAGCTACTGAAAACCAGTGTATTACATACACACACGCCTGGGGTTTTGTTCTGGTTTGCTTTTCCAGTCAGACTGCACATTCCTCATCTGTGTGTCTGTCTTCAGGAGTTCTATGTCTCCTTCCTTATTGGCATAGATTTTAATAGGACAAATTCCAATTACTGGAGAGACATAACACCTTTCACAGAGAGTGAATTTTGTTTGCTGTAGAAAGTCATTTATCATTAGAAAACAACACACTCTGAAGAGTCCCTCGAGTGCAGCTGGTTTCCTGTGCCATACAGCATCTCTCGAGCAGTTGATAGGGGCCCTCCAGCCGATGCTACACAGAACAGGCTCAGCCTTGCTAGTGGGGATGGAGTTATCTCCAGAAACGCTACTTTTGAAGTAAGATATAGAATCATAGAATGGCTTGGGTTGAAAAGGACTTCAAGGCTCATCCCATTCCACCCCCTGCCATGGGCAGCAACACCTTCCACTATCCCAGGCTGCTCCGAGCCCTGTCCAACCTGGCCATGGGCACTTCCAGGAATGGGGCAGCCACAGCTGCTCTGGGCACCCTGTGCCAGGGCGTGGAATAGACACTGATCTAGCACAATGTGCTGCAAATCTGATGATTTCATAAACTCAGGATTTTATCTGAAAAAACTTAACACGGGGGGTCAGCTGAGACACACAGTAACGACTGCCACAGCCCGCCTGCTACAGCCTGCCTCTTTCCTTAGAGGCTTCCGTGGCAGTCTTGCTCTACCAAGCTCAGGAGAAGACAAAAGAAACTATGACAGGAAACAGAAGAAACTCCTGCCAATGGAATGTCTGCCTTTGGCTGCAGCATGTGGACAAGGCAAAGGCACTTGAAGTGTTTGCTTTATCCAGGCTGACTTGGAAGGCAGCAATCGCAACCACTGCCATTCATTTACACTTGAAATTGAAGCAAAATCGTCTTCATTAGAACTAGAATGACTATACCACTGATGTGGTTTACATTCTTAAAGTGGACACGTTTCTGCCTGCTTTGGACACAGGACACAAGAGGAGATGAGTTAAGGTATTATACCACTTCTAAATCCAAAGGGAAAGTCTGGCTTTCACTAGCGAGCATTTCTGAAAAATGAGTTGGGATGCATCTGACAAGAAAAATTTAAGCAAGCTTTCACACTGGAAAGCAGTCAGCAGGCAAAGGTAACATACCCTGGAGCAGAGATATGAAATGTTTAGGGAAGCAAGAGATCTACACCTGTCCTACCACAGGAGAGCGGGTCCTGAGCTCTGCCCTGGTGCCGGCCCTACAGGCTGGCTTTGAGGGGATGAAGGGCAGAGCCGCTGGGGGACTGACCAGTGGTGGGCAGGGCAAGACCCCCGAGGGCATGAGGGGCACCAGTGGCTCGGCAGCAGCTTTCACCTCCTGGCCGGTGTCCGGGATGCTGTAGCCTGGTTCTCTCCCATCCAACGCCGAGGCAGGAGCTTGCTCTTCGGGAAAGGACGGCAAGGTAAATTCACTGTCGCCCTGTTCGGGTGGCACGGAGGTGTCCGGTGTCCCTGCTGATGCCGAAGAAGTTGGAACATATTCCTGGTACAGCAAATTGCGCAGTTTCTCATCAAGGCTTTTAATCGTGTTGTCCACGAAGTCCACCCTGGGGGGTCCCTCGCCGTCGGACTCGGCGGTGCCGGGGGGGTTCTGCTGCTGGAGCAGGCCAACCCCTGCCCCGGCCATCGCTGTGCCGCCCTGC